>CAHIKZ030005627.1:717500-737500 GCA_903632075.3 Acanthosepion pharaonis
CGAAAAGGTTAAGATTGTCGTGATCGAGTAAACAACCCGACAGGAGTTTCTTCCACAGAACAGCAGTTCTTGGCAAAAAGATGTTAGAATGGCAGTTACATACTTCTAGATAGATTTAGTCAACCATATATGCACTATGTTTTTCCACTACGTTTTGCTATCTTTTCGGCAAATTCAGGATTCCATCGCCCCATAACTTGGAATCTTTCTGTATGATGAACTGCTCTAAGTTCTTTTTTTATAAGATTTCCAGAGAACTGTAGTTCTTACCATTAAGATCATATTTTAGGGATTAAAATAATTAAGCCAAAGTTACAAGGTCAGAAGAGCATGCCGAATGCATTAAGAAATCAAAGACAATCTGTACATAAATCTGCACCTTTTTTTTCAAATACCTCCATTCCTGAAAGAATTAATCTTTTTTGTATGCTAACATACATGACTATAAACCTGTTAAGATTTAAATTCATAATCGCCTATTATCTAAAAACATATAATGTATAACTTAATCCTAAAATTAAAATATGATTATTAATTACATTGTTAAAAATAAACAGAAAAACAACAGCATTTATTCACTTTTGTTTGTTAGACATTATAATACGTCACTTATCATCCTCTGGTATTGTCTTGATGGGAAATGATACGCATTCGTTTGGTCAGTTCCAGAAGTTTTTCATGTATTCCTTTCTTTTATAAGACCTGATTGAAAATGTACTTAGCTGAATGTATAAGTTTAATATTTTACAACATGGATATATATAAAAAATTTCAGTCACATCAGAAAAGAATACGTGTTGACAAAAATAGGTATGAACTTCTTTTTAACCCAGTATTGAAAGGTTATGACAGGTCACACCCCTCTTTTCTCCCTTAAAAGATCCTGTTAAGGAGTTACAAACGAACATTTGTCAGTAAAAGAAAAAAAAAGGCAACTATCTTAATACCAATGCATTTTATACGTAAAGTTCCTTTTTAAAAGAAAAGGCCACATGTGATTCCATTTTAAACCATTTGTTCATTTATAGATAGTTGTGCGAATCTATATTTTTGTTTATCTACAAGGCTGTGATTTTCTAAATACGATGGTGGGTTCTTTATTACTTAGCACGGGTTATGGATGGCACAAGATGTGAAAAAGGAATGAATTTATTTCAAATAAAAGATCGATTTTCTTCGAAAATTTGAATTTTCATGTCACACTGTGATGGAAATTATACAACTGTCTGACTAAAAGAAAGAGTAAGATCTTGAGATTTAAACATTCATTTTCGTTTCGTCTCAAAAAATATATTCAAATCAATTACGATCATTTAGAATGTGTGGGGACAGTTGTTTAATCGATGGAGGGTCTAATTGCCCTGAAAACCAGTATTCAAAATGATGGCATTTAAATAAGCGGGAAATATAGACGTTAAACGCTGTATATAGTTACATAACTAACTCATCCTGACATACTTCTCTAAAGAAAAATGCCCACATACATGCCAATTACAAATTACCCTTTATAAATACAGGTAGATTAGTATATGTCTGCTATTTGGCTACACATGCTGGCCAACGAGACTAGCCATTAGATTTATATTACATTACTTTTATTTTTCTTATTTCTCATTCTTCTTTATATATATGTATGTACGCGATACAATGGTGCTTTATGTGGCAGACATTCTTCGTTGGTTTCGGTGAGGCTTGCAGTTTAGTTAGTTTACTCAAATCTGTTTAAATTATTCTTTCTTGTTTCACCTGTGTAGGCGGCCTATTGATTCTATTAATCTTCGTCTCTGAACACTTCTTTTAAGCAGTATGTGATGTGGGTGTTAATTTTATTAAATTGAGTTTGTTTTCTTTAAAGGCGTATGTATTCTCTATTTAAATCGTATAAATATCTTTGAGAAACAGGCAAACTATAACATTGCATTCATTGATTGATGGATCGATTTGATTTCTACAGTTTATCAACCTTTTGCGGTTATTTATAGCCAAAATAGACTTTTTAGAATGTAACATTTCTTTTAGAGATAAAAATGCTTTTACTGACACACGTCTTACTAATAGTTGGTGGAAGAAGAAGAAGAATTCATACATTTCCCAAAGGTATTTGAGCGTGAGTGAATATAACAAACCTGATTAGAATTGGAACTCAGCTGTTCGAGTTCCAATTTCGAACAATTATGCATTACGCCACCAGCACAATCAGGCCTACTGCACTAAATATTCCCAAGCAATCACTCAAGTACGTACTGACCAGGTTCGACCTTGCTTAACTTCGGGGATCCTTCGGGAACAGGTGTTTCAACCTGATAATGCCGTAAGTCCCAAAATACTTTCAATTAGTGAGATGTCGATGTGTCAGATAAAGAAGCATTTAAAAACGTATTCTGAGAGTTGACTGAATCAATCCATATTCGGTTACTTATAAAGGCATTATCATTTCTAAATTAAAATCGTACAAACAATATAAATGTTCACACTATTTGACTCACTTTATATAGATTATAAAACCTTTCGATTCTAATTGGATACATGTTGCAAGATACTGTATGCACCATTATGGAGTAAAGGTCACCGCCCTTCCATGAAAAATACTGCTTGTATGATTTTTGCAAAGGTGAGTGGGTGAGTGAGTGACAGATAGATAGATAGGTACATCAGCATATTGCTTAGATGACAGAGTTGCTACCCATTTCCGGTTAGCGAGTGAGACCTTTTATTGGGCGAACGATAGTATACAAAATGTAAATATTGTTTTTAAATTTCAATTGAAAAAAGACAGCATCTTTAGTTCCGACACAATATAATCAAACTGAAGATACCTTCTTCGTTTACGAAGCAAATATGATAGATAGATAGATAGATAGATAGATAGATAGATAGATAGATAAATAGATAGATAGATAACCAGTATTGGAGATCAATATTGTTATAGATACATAGTCATAAAAGACTGATATAGATAGATATAAGTTTTCTATAAATCGAAAGAAGCATAATATACGTTATAGATTGATTAATATTTAGGGAAAGAGATAAATGAAAATATTAAATTGTATTAAAGGTGAGAGAAATAGGGACATATGATATAAACAAATACTACACGATGACGAATGTATTTGCATAGTATATGTCACCGAAAACATTGCAAATTTTAAACAGTACTAGTATATATGTAGCCCAACAACATAAATTGTTATAATCGATACCAAGCTAGAAATAACTTAACATGTAGAGTCTGTCAGTAAACCTGAAAAGAAAACCGCTTTGGTCTCACCTATCACTTGAATCCACACCGAATCGACAGCCAGCATATTTATACGTACGTTAACGATTATTCATAAGGACATTCATACTGAATAACACTGTGAAAACAATGTCTGGCAATACGTCAAATTTGTGCTGTTGTAGTGAAGTTTAGATCAACAACTTATGTTTGATCTGATGGCATTTACCTAGGGATTGTCGAGATTTAATTAATTTTATTAGAGCTTTAAGACAGATATTTTAAAAGTATATATCATTATATACAAAAATATTTAAAACAAAGCATAAGGAGAAAGCAAAGATATGAAAATACGATATACTCATTGTAAAGTGTGGGTTCAAAAGCTATAACAAAAAACTTCTACATCTCTCACATGTTTGTTTAGTACTTTATAATTACAAATATCTGTGCCTTGCTAAATATATTGGTAGAACCAATCAAATGTTGGCGTCTAGGATCGACAAGTATATACCACCTTGGGTCTGTAAAGTGTAGCATAAAAATTAACACATACTTGTCAATACTTCCGGTTCTCCGATTGCAAATTACTTAATATTTAATCCTACTTTTACCTCTAGATTCCTTCACGGTAATCGACAAAGCAGAATTGCGTTACCATCTGAAAGTCCTTGGAATCATTTATATCAGGTTTAGGTGGTTTTCTCTCCGTACGCAGGCAGAAGGAATGTTTGTTGTGTCTAAATTTCACCTCTCTTTAATTTATACTTCTGATTGTCCAGTAATAATTTCCTCTTCTTTTTTCCCCGCTTTTTGAGTCATCGTGCTCATATTTATGTTTTTGTCTTCACTTGACTTTGAAGACCGAGGAGTGATAAACTGTTAGCACCTCTTCTCTTGTTTCTCTCTGTTGTCATATTTTTCAATTCGCCAATTTACAGTGATTTTTCTCTTATACTTCCTATCCGACTCATCTTTGCATATTTACTTTAAACATATCCGTTTCTAAAATCTCTAATGATATTTTAGAAACAACTCTATGGTTCTTCTGAGTGCAAGATGAAAACACATTCAGTCTGTCAACGGATTGCTTTCAATCACACTTACCTGAACTCACTTATGTGTATAAACACCAAAGCATGTTTTTTTTGTATTTTTAATATGAGTATGTGCATATAGTTTATTATAAAACAGAGCATGTACTTAAATATCTGTATCTATAAAAAGAATGCATAAACATAAAAAATATCTTAAAAATAGTACTTGTTATTAAAAAAGTACTTGTTATCATATATATATATATATATATATATATATATATATATATATATATATATATATATATATATTTAACAAAATAGAAGGAAACATGGCGTACACATAAAAGTAATTAATGAATACCAGAGCGGTGTCCCCCAAGATAGATAGATAGATAGATAGATAGATATCTGTTAGTACATAAAGGCTGTAAATCATTAGAATATGGAAAGATTTAATGTAATTAACCGGGAAGGATTGAAATGATTGATTCATATTTTTACGGTTTATCAACTCATTATCCTTTATTTAATTCAAAGAAAAATATTTTTGATTAAGAGACTGTGCTCTTCGTTTGTGAGTGAATATAACATTACACATTTTTGGAGAGCAATTATTGCTTTCCTGAATGCGTACTTTGCAACCATATAGTTGGAGGTGAAGAGATGGATTCATACCTTTACAAAAGGTATTTGCTCGTAAGTGAATGTAACACTCTCGACTGGAATTCAAACTCACATCTACCAATTTCTCTTTCCGGGCCGCTATTCGATAAACCACCAGATCATCTGGGAAGAAATTAAAATGGTGACCTTTAGTTACCTATACAAATGACTGGTATTGCTAGAAGAATAGATGCAAAGACAAAAACACACAACAAATAGGTTACAGAATTAAAAGCATGTGGATGTTGAAGTTTACATAAATCATCGCATGTAAAATAAAGACTACAATATCTGATATATTATAGAAGACGGTGTTCCAGCAGAGCACTGGTGAGATAAAGAATTGATACCTAAGGATAGCTAAGCTTTGTAGGATGATTTTTTAAAAATATCTCAACTTTGTAAGTCAACTGAAATCTATACAGATACACTGAGATAACTGTACAACATATACTTTGTTAAGCTATGGAACATATGTATATACAGTGTAACCCGGATATAAAAGAGTTGTCGGGACTGGATAAGAAGTCCCTTATATCTGGGATTCTTTTATATCCAGGTTTCTCTTATATCCGGGTTTGGTCTATTTTATATACATTAACACAGGCTCTAATTTGGGAACAGAGAAAATCTCTCTTATATCCGGGTTTCTCTTATATCAGGGTCTCTTATATCCGGATTACACTGTATAAATTTTGACATATAAAAGAAAATATGTATGGATATTATCAGGTAAGTAAAAATAAAATCTTAACATCATCAGATAAATAAACACATATGTAGACCTTTTCAGCAAACAGGTATCACGATTTTTTTTTCAAAATGGAAGTCATTAAGGTAAGTCCTCAATTTATTCTTCTGTCAATCAATTTGAAATGCCATCATTTTCTTCTGATAAAGAAGAATGCTTTGCCCTAAAACTTTCCATCAACCCCACTCCTGAAACATCAAATGTACACTTACTTAACTTTCTATTTAGTACTGGCTTTATACTACGTGATATTCTTATAACTCCCTCTATGGTTGCCGCTATCTTTTCTAAGCATGATCCTTCCAAAATATGTCCTTAAGAAATCTGCACACACAATGGCCACTTTTCTTCGCAACATCTCCAGTAGATGATCTGATTCTTCTCCCTTGCCAGATTGATGGGAATACTTCTATAGATCCTGTTTTTAAGAATTCTAGCGAACTGTCTGATCCTTCTAAGTATCGATCTGTTACTCTTCTACATTTATAAGAAAACTACAAAAGGCACGCATCAACTCCGAATTGGATAAACATCTCAGTTCGTAGGGTTATCATACAAACAAAAAAATATGATATTCACTTCCCTAGGTCAATTGCTGATGTGGTGGCTGTCGTTGCTGATAGAGTCTGTCAATCTTTAAATAAAAATAGCGGAGCTCAATTTGCTGCATTATATATTAGTAAAGCCTTTGACAGGGTTTGACATGTTGGCCTTCTTCAACGTTCAAAGGTTTATGATATTCATGCCCGTTTCCTTGATTTGATTCATTCGCTATTATCAAACCCCATAATGAAATTGTCTTGAACAACCAGTCTTCTAGATCATTTTACATAAAAACGGGCGTCCTCCAAAGCAGTATTCTTGGACCTACTCCATTCTTCATTTTCAACAACGATCTTCCTGATGTCATCAATCCGAAATACTTATCTCTGCTTAAGACACAACTGTTTCCTCTTGTCATAACTTTAAGTTTAATCATTCGACAAACTCAAATTGGCAGCTGATCTCGAAAATGTAAAATCTTTTGTGAACTGGGGTGAGAAATGACTTGTTTATTTTGACGCCCCAAAAAGGAAATAGTTCTCTATTAATCGTCTTCTAGAATTTTTTTTGCATTTCGTTAGCATGGCAGATGCTAATCTCGACTGTGTCTTGTAGGTTTTACATTCTCCGCTAACATGAAGTGAAATAATTATATTGAATCAATTGGTAAATCTGCTCCTGTGGAAGTCCTTTAATTATGTCCTGTCACATAATATTTCGTGTCACAATGTGTCTTGCACATTTATAAGCACATTCGTCCCAGCGTTGCATATTGATGGCACATCTGTTTTTTGCACTTTCGCTGTTTTTCTAGATATACATGAATATATTCAAGTGGATTCGGCAAAGTTATCGATCCTCCCCAAGCAGCAATGTTTCAGTAATTTCCCCATCACCTCTTTGTCTCGTCACTCCGACTCTTCTAAAAATATTTTCATGGAAATTGTTCTGATATGTTTTTTTCTGTTGTACCTCGACTTGACGAATTTAAGAGCAGTACTAGATTGGCAGCTAGGTCTCATCATTTTACAGTTGAAATTGCTAGTTGTAACCATAGGCTATATGTTGACAGTTTCGTCTCAGACATTTCTCGCTTGTGGGATTCTTTTCCAGTTTCATTCTTTCCTGTGGACAACGAGCTTCACAAATTTAAAAGTAATGTAAATCCTCATTTTCTGTCACCTTAAATCGTGTTTTACTTTTGTTATTGTCCTCGTTATGTCTTTCAAACTATGTAACCCGACAGATTATAGAGTCTTTTATTTACTTTCAGGTGGGAAAACAATTTGGTTTGGTTTGGTTTTATTTTTCGTTTTACGGCATATCAACCTCAATAGGTTATTTAATGCCGACAACTTTTTTTTTCATGGTAATATTTTGTTTTGTCAAAAATCTATTTCTGGTAATATTTTTTCCCTCATAAATGTATAGCTGGTAATATTATTTTAAAAAACGTATTGCTGGTAATAATTTTTTTCAAAAATATATTGCTGGTAATATTTTTTTTCTTCAAACATTTATTTCTTGTAATAATTTTTTTTACAAAATATTCTAGTATTAATTTTTTTTTTTACACTTTCATAATACTTTTTACCTCAGTTTCTTTGTCAACTATTTACCCATAGCTGGGACCCTAACAAGTGCCATCACCCAGGGTCAGGATGAACCTGCGAACACCAGCAATTAAGAGGTGGTTCCACGCTCCTCAAAGGCTGCTGGACTTAGTTTATCGTCTTAGCCTGGACGCAGATGTAGTTTATCGTCTTACCCTGGACGCGGATGTAGTTTATCGTCATACTCAGGACGAAAATTTCCTTTGATTTATGAGTCCATTATCGCGATTTTCTTACATGAGTAAAAGCATTTTTAGATTTTTGGAAATTATATCTCAACTATGTCAAATAAAAAAGAATAAATACGCCAACTTTGTCAGATAGTGATTTACTAAGCGCAGCTTACATGTGGCACAAGGCAGAGATTAAGGAGCACCCAGTGACGATTAATCTAACTACCCAGTCATAACTGTTTCAGCGAGACAAGTTTACTAACCAATACGCCACGTCAAAACACGAACTCTTTGCTAAGCGTAGCTTAGGTGTGGCAAAAGGCCGAAAGTTTGGAGAGCTCGGCATCGAACTCACTATTCAGTCGTAATTGATCTTTGAGATAAGCTTACTTATCCAGACACCACTTTCACACCGACCTTGTCAGATAATTGATGAAAATACATATGGTTTGTTAGATTATTGAAAAATGTATGGACACTTTGTCAGATAAGACATATCAAAATTTGAAAATCGAAAAAAAATATATAAACATTGTAAGATAAGCGAAAGATGCACTAAAATGTGTCTCACAACTGAAAAGAAAATCGTATAATTGTCAATATATCTCAACTTTCTCTCACAGCCCTTAGGTGAAAAAATTATTAAATATTATATCTAAACTTTGTCACATAAAAGAAAAAAATATTATAGACATTTTCAGATAACTGAGACATGTATGTCTAGAAAAGATTTTAGAATAGCTGAAACGGAAAAGTTTTAGAATAGCTAAAGTGTAAAAAAAATGAAAAAAATAACATCTTCTTTTATTCTCTTGCCGCTTTCCATCAGGACATAGCCGCTCCTGACGCTCAAAAAGTTCCTATCACTCGTGGCGTTTAGCTCTGTTTCTTATTTTGCCAAGACTCATGTCTTTTTTTCTGGTATCCTTTTAAAAACGCTTGTCAAGTAAATATCTCACTGCTTTCCCTTATCTCTTTTGCCCATAATAATGTTCAGTGAGATTTAAGATTTCCAAGCCCCTCTTCTTTATTGTTTGTCCAATAAATTTCATGCCTCTTTCTGATTCTAAGCAAAAGTGTTGCTATTTTAATTAAATATTTCGTCCATGGATCAGTATTCTTCTGCCATATAATATGCATAGCAATCCAGCACTCTTGTTTTGTTTGCAACGACTTTTTCCGATTGTCAGAGCACTGTAAAAATAATGAGATTGTCTTGGACAACGAGTCCTGTAGATCATTTTACATTAAAACGGGTGTCCATCAGGATCCTATTCTTGGACCTACTCTGTTCATTATTTTCAACGACGACAACTCTGATGTCATCAGTTCCGAAGTAGTTACGTCTGCTCGTGAAACAATTGTTTATTCTGTCTTAATGTTAAGTCTAATCGATTCGATAAACTGAAATTTGCAGCTGATTTCGAAAATGTCGTATAATCTAATGTGGACTGGAGCGAGAAGTGGCTTGTTAATTTCAACGCTTTTAAAATAAATACATGTCTTTGTTAATCTTCATGTGGAATATTTTATTTTTATATGAGATTCTTTAACGATATATAATTTTGTATATCATCAGTATTTAGAAAAATATGACAAACTGGAAATGATTTTTTTTTTTTTTGTGACGTGATTCATCCATTAGGATTTTATCGTACTGAAATTGAAACCAATCAGATAAAATCCTAACGGATGAAATACTGTGACGAAAAACCTCTGTGTGAAAAAAAACTTTTCCATTTTGTTATATTTTTTCTAAATACTTTCCTATGTATCGCTTTTTTTTAGTTTTTCGTGATATGGAGGTTAGAGATTTAATCTTACCAAATTGATAGTGTCACTATCACGAGTGGTTAAGTTGTAATCGAGTTCAAATCTCTTCAAAATCTTATTCTTTATTTTCAAAAAATTGAGACAGGCGATGAAAATTACAATATTAAAATGAAATATCATAAAAGTTAATAAAAATGGTGCAGCAACTCGTATACGAGTGTATTAGGGCGGCTAGATAATCCACGAGTCATTTGTGTTTGTTCAACACCAACAGAGCTCACCTGTTGTTTATAGTGCAATTGAGCAGACATTAGTTACAGTTACTGGGATAGTGCGCATTATCTACCGTCATCAACAATCTGAACAAAGCCAGCACACTTAAACCCTTGGTCACGATGACTTGCGACTAACTACTAGGAAAAACATCAACTGCTCCCTAGGGTTCCGTCTACTCACATGGTTTTCAGGCACTTTTCAAATGTGCCGCACGCTGGTACAACCTCCTTCAGACATAAAAAATCGATCATGGCGAGATTTCATCCCGGGTCTCATAATCGGAAAATGACCTTTCTTAGCCACGTGCTCACCCATAAATAAATGGATACTTATTATATGCTCATATATCTATACTACATATACAAAAAATGAAATAAAAAATATGTTCCCGAACCTTGATTACTTCTGTTCCACAGTAAAATAATACATTTGCCTGTGTTGTTTATACTTTACGAAATATTACCAGACAAATGAAAGCTTGTCCTAGAAATTGTTCATACCTGCTTTGATTTTCAAATTACCTTTAACACTTCAGATTCATCTTGAAGAATATCGACACGAGGATGGTAAAATAAATATATAAAGAGACAATTCGAACAGACACTTCAATAAATTGCTGCAAATTTAATAAAAGAATCCTCAGCGATTAATCAAACTGGGTGTTTAATACAATATAGGACCGGACACAGTGATGCGTAAATGTATTTTCTCTTTACGAATTAATCTAGCGGGACAGAAGATTTTATTCTTGATTTTGTATTTGTTAGTGAAAGTCATTAAAAACGTATTAGATGCACATCGAAATGAATGTGCCTAATAGCATGCAGCATGAATTATTAAAGAGCAGAATCGAAATAATATGTTACACGTAAAAGTCTTGTTCAAACAAAAAGTATGTATGCATGAATACGTGTAAATTGAAAGCATGTAAGAAGATTTAGTCTAAAAAATTCAAGAGATCTTAAAAGAATGCGTCAAAAAATTTAAGCTGAAAATAAAATATATCATATTTTAAATATAGTTTAAGAAAAATTCTGTTGAAAGTTTAAATTGAATTTTGCATTATATGGCAGATTTAAATTAAATATAATAAAAGAAACCCCAAATTTACGTTATTTACGTTTTTTTAAACGGCAAAAACGAGTTGCTTCCGTTTTTATCGTTGTCTAACCCTAACCCTGCCGATGAATAAATGAAACATTTTAATATTTTAATTTCATATTCTTTATGTTATATATATATATATATATATATATATATATATATATATATATATATTACAATATGTTTTACTATGTAGATATCATCGCAAATAAAATATGAACGGTGTAGATATTTTCCCTTGTAGTCAACAACACAAACGTCCTGGGTACGACATTAAACTACATCCAACAGCAACGCCTCTGATCAGGAGGTTTTGAGGAGCGTGGAAACACCTCTTAATTGCTGATGTTCCCAGGTCCACCCTGACCCGTGGTGGTAGCACCTGTTAGGGTCCCAGCTATGGGCAAATAGTGAACTCCTAGTCTACCCCGCGTCCAAGGGTAGGACGATAAACTGTATCCACATCCATGGGCATGGTGGTAAACTGCATCCGCGTCCATGGGTATGACGGTAAACTGCATTCGCATCCATGGGTATGACAGTAAACTGCATCCGCGTCCATGGGTATGAAGGTAAACTGCACCCGCGTCCATGGGTATGACGGTAAACTGCATCTGCGTCCTGGGTATGACGGTAAACTGCATCTGCGTCCTGGGTATGACGATAAACTACATCCACATATTAGGTATGGCGATAAAGTACGTCCAACAGAAAGACCGTTTTTGAAAAATTAAGTTTGTCGGCTATACGGTTTTGGAAAATTAGTATTACCAGCTATACGTTTTCGAAGGATTATATTGCCAGCAGTGTGTTTTTGAAAAATGTTATTACCAGCTATACGTTTTTGGAAAAATAATATTACCAGCTCTACTTTTTTGAAAGATAATATTCCCAGCTATAAGTTTTTAAAAAGAAAAAAATATTACCAGCTATATGTCTTTTAACAAAATCTTATTCAATGGAATTGTAACCGGGGTAAAAACACTGTGAAAGGATGATGTTTTTTTGTTTTTTTTAAAATAATGTTGCCAGTTATACGTGTTTGAAAGAATGATGCTGCCAGCTGTGAATTTTTGAGAAAAAAAAACAATGTAGCCAGCTATACGTTTTTTGAATAAAAAATAAAGTAGCCAGCTATACGTTTTTGAAAATAATGTTGCCAGCTATACGTTTTTGAAAATAATGTTGCAAGCTATAGCAAAATCATTTTCGGCATAAAGTGACCACTAAGGTTAGAATGCCGTTAAACAAAACACACAAACAAACAAACAAACAAAAACAAAGCAGCATTCTTAAATAGCCGAAAAGTTAGTTAAAGCACTTTAAGATATACTTAATCTTGTAAAAAAATGTTTAAGAAATGTTTGTATAATAATACCATTTTTAATGGAGAGTAGAATTTATGGACACGGATAACGTAATCAACAAACTGAATTAAAATGTTAGCTTAGGCTATTTCTCGCAATTAGTGAGTATTTTAGAGGATTTTATGGATCTAATTGCATAGCTTGTTTTTGACTCTTAACTGGCATTTGAGGATGCTTGAATAAAATGCATCATTCGGTGAACCACGTTCTGATATTTTTTTTTTTTGTCCAAGTTGTCGTAGTTTTGATTGTCAAGCTCTTAGAGAAATGGACATTGATGCTAAAGTTGGAATCTGCTCTATTATATGACTCACAGATGTCTTGCGAAACCAGCAATTGTATAAATAGCACACTGGTCTAGGTTCTCTAACCTTTGTGGGAATCCAGTCTAGGAGACAAAAATAAATAAATTAAAAGCTGTACTGAAGGCAGCGTGAAATCACTCCACTCTTTTTCCCAATAAGTCAGAGGAGTTGAAGAGAAACGGAATCTGTGGAGAGCCATATTCTTCTATGTCCTGAAAGGAGATATCATAACAAAAATGTTGTCACAGTAAGATGCATTTATAAAAATTGTCAACTCTCCCGCTAGTCTACCGTTATTATCATTACTGAATTATATTAGGATATTTACTCATGGAATATAATCAACGGGTATGGCAGATGAGAATCTAATAATCTTTGATTAATCCTTTAAAAAAATCAACATTCAGTACGATGTTATCGAATAACTAGGTTACAAGTTAAGCCTTTCGAAATGTGAAACTTGATCTGGAATTGGAATAAAACAGTGAAAGCAAATAACATGAGGATTATAATGTGGCACCATTTACGCGGCAGAAAATGAAAGGAAAGAAAAGAAGGCAGAAAGAAAGGCGAGACGAATCGTCTGTGATAAGCAGAACACACACACGGCTAAGAGACAATGAATATATTGATGACAGGGAAATTCTGAGTAAAAAGAAAGGGAAAGAAAGAATCAGATGTGTTTTGATAACGGCTGTGTTATCTAGGAGTACGTAAACAAACTGCTGGTCGACTGGCCAAAGAAAAATTCAAGTGAAAATGTTATTTCGATAAGTGACGAAAAACAGGGACTTTGGGTAGATATGGAAAAATTAATCGCGACACACACGAAGTAACCACACTGACCGATTTTCTTGCCGCAGAACATCTTTATGCCTGCGATAATAAAATTATGTTATCAAGAAATGTTCGCCAAAGAAAAGTCCAATTGAAAACGTTAATTTTGATTATTGACAAAACACAGGTGTAACTACATTGCTTTGGGTAGATATGGAAAAATTAATCGCGACACACACGAAGTAACTACACTGACCGATTTTCTTGCCGCAGAACATCTTTGGCCTGCGATAATAAAATTATGTTATCAGAAATATGTACCGAAAGAAAATGAATGGGGACCCAGAAGTGATTTTCTTCTTGCTTCGAGGCGACAGACTGACTGAAACTTTGGAGATATTTCTTTTTTGAGGCCGTGTTAAGAAGACCACCCATTCTGATAATTAGCGATAAAATACCACGTACAGAACAAGAGTTATATTGTCCCGTTTACGGCTAGGGAAATGATAACGGCGATTAAGAGGAAGAAAGGGAAAAGAAGGGATAATTTTTTTTTAGTTAAACAAGATATTTTTTTCCGAAACAAAGCCGCGGATTCGTCCACGCCCGACTAAGACTTCATTGGTCGAGTGGTGATCACGTGACGCACGAAGGAGGCTGTCGACGCCTCATCCAGAGTATAGGTATGAGAAGCTGCTACGAAGAAGTGGGGAGGGCAGTTCACGCCCTCTGAAGTATGGTGAGAAGGTGGGAGTGAGGAAAGGTCCCAAAAAATGGAAAAGAGTGGAAAATCCCTAACCAGAAATAAAAGAGGTGGATATGTATTTAGAATTATCGAGGAAACCCCGACGCCGACAGACCCACCCCGGTTTTGGTCGCCGTCCATAAAAGCGAAGCCCCTACGAGCAGAAATCAGTTCGGGCTCCAGCAGTTTCCAGAGTTGAGTTCCAGCAGTTCCAGTGAGTTCAGCTGACCAAGATTCACGCACATTCCGGACTCCTCTTCAACCCAAGAACAATTATTTTGAAGAGCGACTTAGATCCAGACCACCGAAATAAGTTTTTTTCGACTTTCGTCCAAAGACACACCGAAACACCAATTTCTTAGAGAGCAAACAACTTGAAGCGTTAAAACTTGCCTAACGGAAAACGACGTGTCACAATCCACAGAATGGGTCGGGAGATAGATGCAATCCTATGTATCGAACAACTAGACATAAAGTTTGTTACCTTTTTCTTTGATACTTTGAACTTTTTGAGTTTTCATTTTATTTTCTTTTATGCATATTTGTGTGGTATCACCCCTGTTGAACTCAGTTTGTATTACGGCCCCGACTACTGATTGATCTCGTCTGCCTAAGATCAATTCACAACGTGGGTAGGCAGACTGGAGATCAATGCAGTTACCTTGGTAACCAGGCGTTGGAAGCGAGTTGGGAACGACGAGGCTGATATCAAATCTAACCAGATTCCCACCCGAATCACCAAAAGGTTAGAACGTCACATTTGGGTGCCGCGACCGATACCAAGCCAGTTGGTCGTCACAGGACGATTTTTACGACTGACGCGACAGGCGGACGTCACGTTTGGAGCAACGACACCCGAACGGAGCAGCGAGGAGCGAACAGCTGGTGCCGCGGCGAGGACGTCACAATTGGTGCTGTTTGGGGACGTCACAACTGGTGCCGTGGTAGATCAGGATAGAACGTCACAGTTGGCGCTGCGACCAGGGGACGACGTCACAACTGGTGCCGTGACCAGGATAGAACGTCACAGTTGGCGCTGCGACCAGGGGACGACGTCACAATAATAAATAATCAGAACATGGTATTAGCAAAGATATGGGGTGAGAGTTCAATTATTACAAACTGACTATTGGAGATGAGGAATGACAACAGAAAATAGGCTGTACAAGTTGATACACAACCAAAACATTAACATAAGAACTTGAAACGTGTTCTTATATATAGAGTGTTCATAAAGTTCGTGTTCACTTTAAAAAATTATAATGCATTTGCAATCGAAATAATCTGTAAAAAAATTAAAAAGTTTAATGTACCTAGTTTTAAATATAGCTAAAATAACTAATGTGATTACAGGCATTACTGTAAATCACTTTGCAAATGTTTTCCGTGAACTGAAAAATCGTATTACCCTTTGTATTTCTAATGATGAAGAACATGTGGAAACTTAAATAAAATTTCAATAAACCCTTAAAAAAACATACCTTTACTTCTTTCTAATCCTTTTTACAAATTATTTCTATCGCAAATAAAGGTATAAATTATTTAAAGTACACACGAACTTTATAGTCCTTACACGACAACAGATATGAAATATCTTTCAAATAGATATAAAAAAAAAACATTTTAATACATATGAGGTATTTATATACATATTGTTTTTACATTAAGCTCTGGGAAGCCGTTGTACTCATGTTATAAACATATAATTTAAATGCTAACATAACATTCACTAAAATGGCACCATAATTACTATTGTCTCTGATATGAGTAACATTTGTCTTTAATAATAATAGATACAGCTGAATGTATGAAAAATAAAAAAAATAAACGTAACGAAAACATGAATATCTGAGAATTTTTTATAACGTTGACGCGGATTTGCATAACTTAAAATACGAATAAATGCACAGACCTTCAGTATCTGTCTATATTTCTGAGATGAGGTATTATGTACACTTTTTACATTGCTCGGACTATCATCCTCATCTTTGTTGCCATATGTATCACAACGTTTCGGCCGTTATACGCTCAAGCCTACTTCAGGTGGTTGGATGTCGAACTGAAACCTGTATTTTGTTCGCTGGGGTAGATTGTTTCAGTTCCATGTGCCATATCTAATGGATGTCAGTTATTAGTAAAATCCTGGTAATTCCCCACTCCAAGTTCTCCACTGCCTTAACCAGGTATTGAACTATTTGGGTCCTGTCACTGGATCTAACTAACGCCTTTATCTACTATGTCATGTGTTCTTTCTGGGTAAAACTAATGTCTTCAGTAATCATTTTTACCAGTGCTCATATTGCAATTTTTGCTGTTATCATTTATATTTTTTTACCAGAGCTCATATTGCAATTTTCGTTGCTATTATTGCTTTTCTCTGGCACTCCTTATTGCTGGTTCCCATATTGTATTCATTTCTATCCTTGGTCCTCTAAAGAGATTTTTGTGGCTCATCATGTGTGCGGACACCTTAAGATAACGAATTTTCCAATGGTTTTCTATGTCTATGATTTCAACCAGATCCCACAGAGGGCGGTGATTTCGCTTTTCTCTGCATATGTGGTCAGCCACGCCTGATTTTTCCACTTCCCTTTGTGTTACTGCTTTTTGGTGTCCTTGAAACCTTATCTTAAAGGGGCGGTCTGTCTCCCCTTTATATTTCTTTCAGCAGCTGCACGGGATGGAGTACACAGAGTACATGTGAATACTATACACAGACCTTGTCTTCTATATTTAATTGATCCTAATGAAATTAATTAGTGTACTTACACACACACAGACATATATTTGTGAGTATATATATATATATATATATATATATATATATATATATATATATATATATATGAGTGTGTGTGTGTGTGAGAGAGAGAGAGAGAGAGTGAGGAGAATACATACTTCAGGAAAAACAGTTGAGTAGATTTTGTACGACTGATTTTTTCAAATATCACTCGATGAATACTAGTTAGCTTCGTACTTTACAATTACAAAAGACGCTCAAAACGCTGCTCGAGACATTTATTATAACGATGATCTACATTTGGGCAACGTTGGTCATGGTCTCCAGTGGGGTTTAATGCAAAGGCATTTTGGATTTTGGGCCGGCAGTGTAATGCTATCCACCGAGAAAATATCTCACTACAGTAAACAGCGTTAGCTCAGTTTGACATAACTACGAAAGACAAATTCATCCTTTCCTGAATATATATAAAATTATTAATTAATGAACATGAAACACTTAAATTACCTTAGGTAATAATCTTTATTTCATGAAAGCTATAAAAATAGCATTCGACCCTTCAGACCTGTAAACCAAATATTAACGGAAAAATTACTCTAATTTAAGTTCAAAAGATACAGACATCTGCATCTGAATTTAACTGTACTCCATATATAATATATATTGGACTCTACCGTAATATATGTCTTATGATGTTCCAGCAGCTCAGTTCTTTGAATCGAACTGCCAGAATCCTCATTTTATATTTTGATTCTAGTAGTTGAAGAGCCGAATACACGAATTTTAAAAATTTCACACTGATTCTTAAAATCATATAACTTAGAAAAATGTCTTTGCAAAAGTCTACACCCCACCCAGATACTGTGTTATCACATAGTGTATCTTTAATGTAGACAATCCAGAACAATCAAAACTGACATGTGTGTTCTACCATAACAAACAAACGTGACCAGTCTATTATTTTCATATACAAGGTGATTTAACTGCTTACAAAATCATCCACCACATGGTTTTTTGGTATGTTGGTCTTTGGAATCTGACTGTAAAAACAAGGTGTCCAACTTGGGAAACAAAATGGGCAAGCCTCTGTGTCAGGAACTTAAAAACCTTATTATTAAAAAATACAATGAAAATAACGGTTATAAAAAATACTTTCCATTAAAACTTAATAATCAACAGTTGTATCTCGTTATATTTTAATCTTGTACGGACTTTACAGTCTTTTATCGTCACTAAGATAATATTGTTAGAATATATGTAGGTTTATGCATATATATATATATATATATATATATATATATATATATGTATCTCTGTATATATATATATATATATATATATATATATATGTATGTGCATATGTGTATGCATATACATAGATATGTGTTTGTTTTTGCGTATGTATGTGTTTTATGTATATATAAATGTGTATGTTTGTATATGTGTATATGTATATATGTATGTTTGTGTGTTTCCCTATGTGTGTATATATGCATACATATATATTTGGTTTGTTTACTTATTTATGTGTGGGTCGATATATTATGTTTGATTCTGTGTACATATATATGCATATCCATATACGTATGCGTGTATGTATGTGCATATGCGCGTGTATGTGTATATATGGGTAAACACACACACACACACACACATATATATATATATATGGTTATATATGTGTGTATATTTGTGTGTTTACGTGTGCTTTGGCGTGTTTCTGTCTGTAGTGAAGAATGTGTGTACACATATGTTATATGTATGTTTTATTTTCTTTCACATATTGTTATATATTTCTACTCGTGTATTTGTAGTAGTGCGTTATTACGTTACATTACGTTATATTATTTACGTTCAAGTAGATGGGATTTCTATGGGTAGAATCTTAGATCCCTTTTTAGCTAACATTTTTGTTGGTTATCATGAGAGCATTTTGTTTGAGAAGTATCAGAAACAGTATATCTATCAACGTTACGTTGATGATACTTTTTCTATGTTTAATAACATAGAGGAGGAAACTCGTTTTTGTGAATTTTACATCCATCTTTAGTTTTCACAATGAAGGAAGAAGTGAACAAATCTTATTTCTTTTCTGGGTGTTCTTGTGGAGAGGAAGAATGGTATTTTTATTGCAAGTGTGTTTCTTAAAGAAACCTTTTCAGGTTTTTATACCAGTTGGAATTTTTTTGTCCCTCAGCTTAGAAAAATAAATTTAATTAAAACTCTAGTACATTGAGCCCTATTAATATATTCGTCATCTACACTTCAGCAGGTGTTAAATAAAATCCGTTGTATTCTTGTCAATAATAGTTATCCAACTCCTATTGTTGACCGTACAATGGAACGAAAAATAGACAACTTTAATATGCCCCCTAAATTGTGTCCAGGTCTGTGTCCTATTTATCTTAAATTAGCTTGGCTTGGCAGAAAATGCAAACTTTAAGGAGACAGAGTTTCTACTATAGTCTCTGCCACTTTTTTCAGCCAAACTGCGTGTTATTATTTTCACTCGCTCGAGTCTACCTTCATTTTCTAAAGACCGTCTACCCTATCACAATAAAAGTTTGCTTATTTATAAATTCAAATGTCAGTGCTAAGCTGAATACATAGAACGGACGAGTCTCAGGTTAGAGTCGAGAATAAGCCAACATGTTCCTAGGTATATTAGATTACATTCTTGTGATCATTCTCATGTGTCGCAATCAGCGCACGAGCCTTCAATTGGACAAAACCTTTTAGATAATGAGTCATGCTCGTCTCGTCTTCCGACTGAATCGCTTTCCATTTTGCATATAGGCAGATCAAAAACACCTTTTATTAATTTTAGAAGATTTATGCTTAAAATTAGTTCAGCCTGTACTATGCAAGTAGAAAGAGAATTTTTTATGATCCTTGAATTTATTCGGAGAT
>CAHIKZ030005627.1:742500-757500 GCA_903632075.3 Acanthosepion pharaonis
TCTAATTAATTAATTGATTTTCCGCCCTATATCAGTTGCTTTTTGTCCCAAGTTTATTTAATTGAATTTTTGACCCTATGTTAATGGCTTTTTGTCCCAAATTTAATGAAATGATTTATTTATCCCCATTTGATTTGCTAATATTTTTGAGAAATATAGCCACTTTCTTTACAAATTTTCGTTTAAATATACATACAAACTACGTGCGTAAGAGTTTGGAAACGGTCATGGCATTAACCTGTACGTTCCTTCAAAATGTAATTTTCCAGATTGTCCTCTAAACCGTCCAAGAAAAAATAGATCCTCAATAAAAGACATTCCGAGAATTATGTTTCCTAGAAATCTTGAAATTTCTAGAGAACATAATAAGGTGCATAGAATATCTGCTACTCACAGGTCAGATTGAAAGCAGGTTTGACAGAAAAGCAAAGCCTAACCTACATATTGAGCTTGAATTAATGGATAGTTGAAAAGGATTTAGGACAAATAATAAATAGACAAAATTTATTAAGAGCAACAAAGGACAAGAAATTGTGGAGATCCATGATTGCCTACGTCTTGAGAGGACACGGCACAAAAAGAACAAGTTTGAATTTAAAGATAATGTTTCAATTCGTGATTTGAGATGGTCGGCAACTTCAGAGGAGATCAATCCGTAGCCTTTGCGTAGCTGATACCCCAGCCGGGATCACGATAGCCAAGAAGAGGTCAGTGAATCACTGAAGTTCTCTTAAATATTATAACTGATAAGATAAATAAATCGCTATATTCTTTCCTGGGATTTGACTTCTTAATTAATTGTTTTAAAAACATCAATAGAAAATAAAAATACATTAACCCAACAAAGAAATAATCACTCAGTGTATGGAGGAAAGATGTAGAGTTAAACGGATGCAAAAACAGTGGAGTGGGATCTGGTTCACCCGCATCCGTTACAGTTAGGGATCCATGATTTCAGTAAGAGTGTGGGAATTTAAACCTAAAGTAACAATTCGTGATTTGAGATTGTCGGCAACTTGAAATTAAGCAATGCATTGAACTGTGAGGTCACCGGAACAAAGTTATATGTGAATCTCCATTGTCTCCTAGCAACCAAAAATTACAGACATAGTTCGTCACTGTGCATGATATTAATATGCACGTGTCAGTCTGACTTGTCTACTTAAGAACATGAATCGAGTTTTTAGTTGTCTTTCCTTTTTTAACTATTTGCTGAATTGTGTGAAAGTAGCCCTAACATACTGCATTATATGGTCCATTTCCTCATCATATATACTAAATTTATTATACCCAATACATACACCGCAGTATTCAAAATGTTTAGTTATTTACCCATGACTCCCCACTGAGACGAGGTGTGACATGAAGTCAGGTCTAACGTGAGGAAACCGAGCGCTTACACCCGGGACAAGGACAAAAAATTAACCAACCAACCCTAGCAATCGCCTGTTGTGCTGGCCTCGGTATGACCACAAACCTCCCTCTGTAGCGCAATGGGTGCAGGACTTGGTTTCTCGCAGTATTTATTTTCCTCAGCTGAATCTCTCTCCACGGACAGAGCCACAACTAAATGGCATTGTGCGCAAAAACAGAAATGCAAATGAGAGATGATTAAACCTACTCGGCACCTGTCAAGTAAGTATTTAGTGTGCATTTAAATTGTTTAATGTGTATTACTTCTTCATATCACCATCACATTTTCTATCCTCTCTTAATGAATTATACTTATAATTAAATTTCTGTTTCTGCTGGATTTTATTATCACAAATACATCCTTCATAATATAAGTTTGTGTTTGTTATCGCTGATAATTTCTTTTTTTAAATAGTCCAATCGTCTTGCTTTCCGTTAGGGCTGCTCTAAGTGCTGATCCATTGTTTTCTCTTTGACATTATCTTAGTATCTTATGCGTATTTTGTGCTGATAAAATATACTAATAACTGAAAAATTTTATTACTAAGACCTTTATAGCGATAGGAGCCCATCTTTTAGTGCCTTGTGCCAAAATAATCAATGCTTAGTAAATATCTATAATTCATCTCTGACATATTTTAATGAAATTAATCTTATTTTCTTTTGCTCCGATAGGTAAGATTTAAACAAACACACACACACACACACACACACACACACACACACACACACACATATATATATATATATATATATATATATATATATATATATATATATATATATATATATTTATATATATATATAGTTTCTATATTATTTATATTATTCTCGTTTCTTGCAACGCTTCTTACAGAAAAAAGAAAGTAAGAAAAAAAAGCCTCCGTGCATCAATTGTCTGTGACGTCAGTCAAAACTGCCATCCATACCACAAAGTCAGACTAAGAATCTGCGTCATTTTTTGGGCTCCATGGCAACAGACATCATTAATAACTGCAATGATTCTACTGTTCTCTCTCTCTTCATCTTTGTCTATATCGTTCCAAAGATCATTGCTCAGATAGTCACGAATTAGGTACTTTCTTTTCTTATCAATTTTAACAACAATTTCCCTTCAAGATATACATAACGCAAATTCTCCACTGCTTCCTTCCGTTTAATATCTGTTAATTGCTATAAATTTTTTGCAAGCCTAGCGCGTCTTACCCCCTACCTGGGAGATAGCGTTTTTTTTTAGGACCCTGTTGTGGTCTCTGCCATTTTTTTCAGTACTATTTTATGAATATTCGCCACTTTTTAAAATTATTTTTAAACTAACGTTACATTGTTAGCCATCAACATATAATATACGTCGTGTATCTGTATAGCCGGTGCACTCCCTACAACTCAGGAATCCCCGAAGAATTGGAGTCCCAAAAGGAATAGTTTCTGCTTTTTTTTTTACCTAAGTTATATCATCAAATATAATAGTCGACAGAGTCGGTGCTTACAACCCAGAACCTCTCAATGGCGTGGGCGGGCACAATGGCTACAGGCGAGCGGGTAGAAATGCTAATTTCAGTAGCGCTTATTTTTTTGTTAAATTATAATTTTGTTTCTGAACAGTTCTGAATAGTAATACAAGCCAGAAGTCCCGGTATGTAATTAAGATTTATATCCCTATTTAGTACATTTTTAGAAAGGTAAATCGAGAAAATGATCGCTTAAAAAATAAAAAAAATGTTTAAAGATTTAAAAACATGAATAATTTTTTCCGAAAACTGAAATACTATTTTTAAAATAACTTTTACGTCAATCCCGTTTGGGTTTCGTTGGAAATTTTGAAATAATTTTCTTCCAGTTGAGATATATTTTCGATTAATAAATGTTAGAAACAGCGATACAGATACAGAAGGACTCGTGCCTATGTTTCATAGACTACGCAAAGTCCTTCGACAAAGTATGCCACAAGGATCTGATGGAAATGTTCAGCAACCTCGATATATTTGGGAAAGATATCAGAATAATTAAGAACCTATACTGGCAACAAACAGCATGCATGCGCATAGGGAACGAGTTCAGTGAATATACAAATATAGAATGGGGCGTTCGGCAAGGATGCGTCTTCTCACCCGAACTATTCAACCTATACAGCGAGGTAATTCTGAGAGAATTAGAAACCCTACCATGATTTAGCATTGGCGGCCACAATCTTAACAACTTAAGATACGCTGATCACACAGTACTGTTATCAAACACGGAAAAGAAATTACAAAATCTCCTACAGAAGGTAACAACGGTGTGTGAGAAGAAGGGATTAAGCATAAACTACAAGAAGACGGAGTGTATGGTCGTCAGTAAGAGGATGAGCCTGAAAGGCGATCTGAAGGTTCGGGAACACTAGAATCAAGCAGACACGGAAGTTTAAATATCTGGGAAGCGTCTTGACAGATGACGATATGTGCGACACTGACATCTGTAAGCTCTTTGGGATGGCGAAGGACACAACCCCAAAGTGACGAGACAGGAGGATATCTTTCGTAACAAAGAAAATAATACTGAAATGTTATGTGATATCTGTCCTTCTTGACGGCGGCGAATGCTGTTCGAGTAAAATTTAGTCATGAAAATTTTGGTGGTTATTACAAAAAGAACATTTTCTCAGATTTTTTTAAAAATAAAAATCTATTTATTATAAAAAAAAATAATTTAAACGAAAATTCCCTGATTTTTGGTAAGTAAATAAAGCGCTACCCAAATTCCCTTCCGGGGTTTGGGACCACCAGGTTGGGAAACGTTGAAATCGACATGTAGTAAAGAGAGGTGGGCGTCGTATCAAAGTGTTGATCGTGGAGCTGAGAACATAATGCCGGCCCTACTTCTTTGGAAAGATAATGAATTGATTTCACGATTGCTTCCCTCCGGTTTTCAGTGAATATTTCTAACATGTCTGCCACGTAAGACCAAAGTCTTATTATTTAATCCATAGTCCCGTTGAGTAGCGATGGACGTTTGCCTTCTCCAGTGACATCAATGGAAAATTAGTAGGAAGAAAACTCGAAAGATAGAAAAATGGTGAAATTGAAGTCCTAATTTATTAGGATCGTAGACTAGAATAGTACGTGCAGTGGCATGTCGATGGCAAGAAAGACTTACGGTGCCCACCTTGCTTCCGTCTGATGTTTAATTAAGACTGATTGCAACCTCATTGCAAGAGAACCTAGTCAGTCCTGCTATGTAAAAAATGGCTGGAAGAAGATTCTTTCATACCTCTTTCTAAGCGAAGTGAACGCCAATTTTAAATTAAGCGCAGATAAATCTCTCTTCCTCTCTCGCTCTCAAACACACTCACGCCATATATTATATATATTGTATCCATAAAAGAATGTATAAACATAAAAATGTCTTAAAATAATTGTCGGACTTTGTCCATTTCATAATGTGTGACGTCATATGTTTACATTTGATACACCATGAGCAGACATGAATGTAGGGGGGAGATTCATGGATGATTGAAGTTTAAAAGCAGTAAATTCGACATTGCTAACCGATTGATCCTCTGGGGCGAAATCGGTAAAAGCACGTCAGGCTATATGACGGTTCGTATAGGATACAGGTTCTAATCCTGTTGGAGGACGAATATTTTCTAAAAAAAAATTTTCGGACATTCAAGCCGGCAATTGTTATTTAATACTGTTTATAAGAAACAAGCCATTTACTTAAATATTTGTATCTATAAAAAGAATGTAAAACATAAAAATGTCTTTATATATGTATATAGTTTAAAAATCAGGAGTTCAATTAAACTTAAATGCTCAACATGTTTTTGTTCTTTACATATTTTTTTCAATCGGATTGTGCTCTATTTAATATTACTGTTCACTGGTCTGATTCAACTCTGATCATTAACCTATACATTGGGTAAAATATTATGATAAACGGGAAAATTTTTCTTGTGATGCGTTTCGTCCATTAGGATATCTCATTGTTTTAATTTGAAAAAAAAATACAAGCATCTGGTGAAGCTTTAAAGAACGAAACTCGTCACACGAAAAGATCTTCCACTTTCTCATACATTTACACAAAATTGCACACACACACACACACACACACACACACACACACACACACACACATATATATATATATATATATATATATATATATATATACGTATGTATGTATGCATATGAAATCTAGCTGATTACATTTAAATTCTTTTTCTTTTCGTTTCCATCGTTTGCTATTGAATATCCCCTCCGTTATAATAGAAGATCTGTCGGGAATAGTGAAATTTGGGAAACCTGACGATCAAGGCACTCACTGAAAATTTTCGTCTTTGTAAAAAACTTTCTCCTTTGATCAGAGTAGCTGTTTTTTATGTAAAAATTGTGGCCGGTCTCGTTACGGTGCTCAATTAATTAATTCATGTATATATATATATATATATATATATATATATATATATATATATATATATATATATTAAAAATCCATGAATATATATATATATATATATATATATATATATATATGTAGGGGTTGTACAAAATAATTGGTACAGTTGCAAAATCCAGCTAAATGTGTGACCTCTCCGAGTTCGAAAAAGTGCAAATTGTTGGGGCTCGAATGGCAGTAGCCTCGATCACTAAGTTTGCTGAACTGTTTGGTTTCTCAAGAGCTACAATATCAAGAACACTGATGCAATTCGAGAAACAGGACAAGACCTCTTATAACCGGAGCAATTCGGACCAGACTTGCAAACTTACTGACAGGGACTGACGTGCATTGAACCGCCGTGTGGCAAAAAATCATCGGACAAATGCGGCAAAAGTGACTGCTGAGTTGAATAACCATCTGAATAGTTCAGTTTCTACTAAAACTGTTCACTGTGAGCTCCATAAGGCTGTATATCATAAAAGAGCCGCTGTGAGGAAACCTCTTCTCCCCACTCGCAACATTCAAAAGAGGTTGATGTCCGGCAGAGATCACAATTCCTAGTCTGCAGAACAATGTAAGCATGTCATATTCTCAAACAAGTCCAGCTTTTCTCTTTTCTCAACTTCAGGGCGAGTTTATGTGTGGAGACAGCACAAAGAAGCTTCCAACCCTGACTGCCTTCTTCCAGCAGTGAAGCATGGAAGTGGATCAGTGATAGTTTGGGCCGCCATATCATGGAAATGTCTCAGTCCAATAGTTGCCCTGCATGATAGAATCAACAGCAAAGATTACCTGAACATTTTGGGAGATCATGTTCATCCAATGGCCAAGGTTTTATTCCATGATAATGGCTGCATCTTCCAAGATGAAAATGCTCCAATACATACAGCTCGAATGGTTAAGAATTGGTATAAAGAGCTTAAAAGTGAGGTAGAACATATGGAGTGGCCTCGCCAATCTCAAGATATCAATATTATTGAACATTTGTGGTGCATTTGGGAGCAACAATTAAGGAGCCGATATCCTCCACCGTCGTGTCGTAAAGAGCTGGAGAAAGTTTTAATAGAAGAATGACTGAAAATTCTTCTAGATGAAGACAGAAAGCTGTATGATTCCATTCCTAGACGTATTAAAGCTGCCTGTGAGACTAAAGGAAGACTACCTCTATATCAAATAAATTTGAATTTAACAAGTGTTACAATTATTTTGTCCAACCCCTATATATATATATATATATATATATATATGCCTATATGATAGCGATATATATATCAGAAACACCCTCTTTCGCGGGCATGTGTAGTCGCACCAACATAACAATCTTGATGGTTTGTGATGATAGCATGAAGGACATTTGAGTACCCACTCTGTTTATATATTAAACAGTATATGTATTTGTCAGAAATATATATATATATATATATATATATATATATATATATATATATATATATATATATATATATATATATGATAAAATATAGTTTTGGGGTATGCTATATTTATTAGTTTAAGTAATAGGGCGTATGTAAATATAAAAAGGGCATTCAGTTTAAAAACCAGCGGTGACAGACTATTTCGTTGATAAACGCAATAGTCAAGCCATGTGCAGTGCGTTTTGGCTGCACTATTTATATATGATTGTCAGTGATGCATTATGGGTAGGAGAATTTTATAATTCTAACGGTTATTAGGTGACCGGTATTGGTTATGTTTCGAATTATTCTAGGGATTATTGAGTGGAAATAATTGTGAATGCATTTCAGTTGCATATCTCTTTTATAGTGCTTTTTATTTATTATTAATTGATTGCACTTGAGAATTAATATTACGCTTACTTTTGCTTTTTCCTTCCTTCCTATTTTATTTATTTTTTTATTATTTTATTTACTTTTTCATTGATTTGGAATAATTTATTATACTTATTCATTTTTAATTTCTTGTTCGTTTTTTGTTTCGATTTTTCAGAAACGTATGACTCGCTTGATTTGGCATGCTTTATTAAGATTTTTCGAATGCACAGATTGATAGACTTAATATAAACTGTTTAACTAAAAATAAACCTGGAGCATCTATTTTAAGTACGAGTAACTACTATAACCTTTGAAATAATAGAATTATCGGATTCAGAAAGATTTTAAAGCGGTATTATTATTTTGGGGGTATACGACTCTGAGTTGCCCAAAAGGTGCTTTATTTCTGAATCTGTAAAGTTAATAACCAGTTTCTCAAATTGTATAATCCGATTAAAAGAAAAATATGGCTCTAATAGAAATCGAATATACATCTTGTGTTCCTCAGGGAAACCATTTTTTTAAGTCAAAATATTCCTCTACCATTTCAACCACGGAACAAACTCGGCATGTCAAGGTTGTATTACCTGTTTTACTGAAAATATTCTTTCTAACAGTTACAGATTCATAGAAGTACCAAAGAGACAAAAATTACATTTCATTTTCAATCAAAATGGGAAATATGGATGCTGATTCGAGTCCTGTCAGAGACACTATTTTTCTTTAGCATCATATATACATACACACACACATACACACACACACACACACACACACACATATACACATATATATATATATATATATATATATATATATATATAGAGAGAGAGAGAGAGGGAGAGAGAGACGTATATATATATATATATATATATATATATATATATATATATATACATATATATAGATGTAGATAGATAGATAGATAATGATATGATATGATATATAAACAAGTTATTATTGTATATAGCGGTCATTATTCACCAGAAAGAAAATATACTCAATTTACATATTCCTGTTGATCTTCGGAATCTATATTTCGAGAAATATAGAGAATAAAGAATTGGCAATTTGGTACTATATCTGTACGCCTCAGAAGTGATATGAACCATATTTTCGCTTCCCAAGTTTTCTGCTTAATGGCTGCGAGTTATTTGAAAAATTACACTACAAACGTATGGATACGCATTAAGATTAATGTGTGTGGATTATACATTATAACTACAGCAAAGTTTGCAAGGGACAAAAAGCAGTCATGAAAATGTGTAAATTTTCACTTAGGACAAATGAATATTTTGATTGAACAACCAAAAGAAAACGAAAAGAACAGTTTTTAATTTTATTATTGAAAAATGTCTGTTGTCGGCTTTCATTCGATAATTCCATTGAAAGATTGAAATCGATCTAAGCTATTCATCTAATTACTATTTCTCTAGCAGAAACCGTGTGTCTGTATGTGTGTGTTTTGCTGTGCATGTGTGCGTTTGTGAGCGCGTACGTGTTTGAGCGCGTCCGTGTGTGTGTGTGTGTGTGTGTGTAGTTGCGTGTCGGGCATTGCTATAATCATTCTCTGGTTTCGTTAATTGTGTCTGAAAAGAAATCGATTCTTTGAACCTGTATCCATTGGTTATTTTCAACCATTATCATATTGGCCAGTTCATCTACTTGCTTTGGGTTTGGTTTTCCTGAAACAAAAATTAAAAAAAAAACTTTTAACAATTTTATTCAAAATCCTTCGATTAATACACTTGTCAAATCTTATATTAGAATATACACATCATACATGTGCAACAAACTTAATGTTAATCACGAATAAATTGACCGAAGCATACAAATCGCTTGCTGAAAGAAACCTGACTATAACAAAGTATTATTCAAGGCTGCCGAATAACATGAGACGTGATCTATTAAATCAACAATTTTATATCATTTATTTCAAAGTTATCGAAGGAAGGAAGATACCTAAGCTTGGTTTAATAAAAATACCGGTAATGATGGGCTAGCAATTTTCTGTTTCGCCAATTTGCTTAGCTGACTTTGAAAAATATCAGTATTTCTAAATTTATCTGTAATCAAAGAGCTACCAGTTGAAAGTAGGAAATACACAGTTACTCAAGTAATCAATGAGAGTTATATCTCTTAGAGACGGGCATGGCTATAATCACCAAACGTCAATGGATATCGAAATAACATGGTGGAAAGGCTCTATCCTCACAACTAACCATCGTTCCACTATGCTTCACGTTACTAATAAAACTATATGTGCATAACGTAGGGGCTTAGACCAACATCCCGGTTGGCCGCTTGGTACTACCAGGTGCTGTAATCTTGGATGTGCGGGTGGGGTAATTAATAATTGCTCAAAAATGTTTATCGGAAAGCCGAGTTTCAATTCCCGTTAGGTTCCTTATATTCACTTATACGCAAATATCCTTGGATAAGGCACGAATCCAACTTTTCTCCCCATGGGTCTTGGTTAACTTGTAAGTAACCATTTATCTAAAAAAAAAAAAACTCTTACAATCTAAAATAAAATGTTTTCTGGCCATAAATAGCCTTCAAAATTTTGATAAGGTGTAGAAAACGTATCAATCAATCATAACGAACGTCGAGACAGATCCAAACTGGAGTGGAAGATATCTATATGCTGAATTAAAATAAACACAAGATCCTGAGATAGTAATAGAATATATATGATTTTTTTTTTATTTATTTACTTATTTTTTTTAAATGCGGCGTGGAATATTAATATACTTGGCGTCAATGTAGATACTTGCATTAATTACAAGACTTTTCCATCTTCAACAGAAAACGTGTCCTGGGTATGACGATAAACTACATCCGGCAGCAAGGCCTATGATCGGGATGTCTTGGGTAGGGTGGAACCACCTCTTAATTGCTGTTCTTCCAAGGTCCATCCTGACCCGCGGTGGTAGCACCTGTTAGGGCCTTCGTTATGGACAAATACCTAACCCTCAAACTGGGGTCAAAACATTATGAAATTCCCAAGATATATTTTTGTTCTAGAAATACCAGTGGTATATTTTTGAAAAAAATATATTACTACCAATAAATTTTAAAAAAGAAATGTTACCAGATACACATTTAAGTATCGACAAAAGACGTCTTTACATTTATAGGTCAATGAAACATGATCTAGAAACTGATTTCTTACAATGAATACATGTTCTATTCTAATCTAATCTATTCTAAAAATCTCGTCAGCATTAAATAATCCATTGATGTTGATATGATCTAAAACAAAGGAAACCAAACCCATCTGCAGATATTCTGAATAGAAAAACAATTACATTAGCCCTTAAAGAACAATTGTTTTAGATGCTTGCTTCAGATGTGCAACAACAAGCATATTGAGTACTTTTCAGCTCAATTCTGTTGGTCGCAAAGATCAATAGAGTATAATTTTGTGTGCGATCTTTTGACAAAGACCATTATCAATTAAATACTAATTTTTCGCTATCTTCAACTAATGATAAATGATTATCCTGTACTTTATCTAGGATTGAACCTCAGAATAATTACACAGTAAATAATTCATCGACACAGTCGCATTAACAGAGGACATTTATGCTTTCCTTTTAGATTTATAATTTTTGTAATGTATATTGACTGTGTATTTGAAAGGTATGTTTCTTCCTTATCCTTCTTAAATGAAATGCGAGACAACGGCAAGGAGTTAAATTAGTATATTAATAACGATGATAATACATTGGGCTAAGAAAATCGTGATAGCACCGCCGGCTAAAATTCTGAGGTGCCAAGACCTGGCAGAGAAAGTCAGGGAATTATAACAAGCATCTGTTAATGTTGTCCGTTTTGTGGCCATCGCACTTGAGAATATTTGCGGGAATATTTCTGCCTCAAAGGGCGCCATCAACGATACCGGACATCATTAAGAATGAGAAGATAACAGCGCTGCTTGGAACAGCTCATGTGCTGGGAAAAATATTGTGTGAGCTCTGGGTAAGACCTGAGATACAATCATCAACCCCCGGCTGAAGCATCTAAGAGTCTGAGACGATATCAATAATAATAATAATAATAATAATAATAATAATAATAATATCTACAAACTGAAATTTTTTCTGTATCTTTCAGTAGATTTTTCAAAGGTTGTCTGCGTTATAATTATGACTTAACAGAATATTTGTATAACTTCTAAATTAAAAGCAATTATCCAATGCAATATAAAACGTCCAAAACGTGTAAAGTATCAGTGGGTTACAGTGTATTTGCGGGTGCGTGGACGAGTGCTTACAGCGTTCGCTTTCTGACCATGAGACCAGGCTTCGAATCTCACCATGGCCGAATAGTTTGGAAGCTAATGTTAATAACCGCAAGAGGCGATTCCAACGTACGAAACTTTTGGAAAGTGGTTGAAAACTATACCAGGGTGTGACCCTTGTGAGTGAAATTGGGTTGACAACACTGTTTTGGAGCTGTTGATAGCTGTGCGAAGTCATCGTGACTGAGAGGTTGAGCGTATTCCATTTCCAGACTGTTGATCACGCCAGATAATGCACTCTCTCCCAGAAACAGTAACTAAGGTCTGCTCAGCATATATGCTGGATAAACCACAGGTAGGCTCTATGGGGGTTGAACAAACTTAAATGTGTCTGAGCAGGCGACTGCAATAAATATTAGTCTCCAACGAGCAACCCTAGTAGACAGATATACTCGGATAGAGAGGCCAGCCATTAACGTGTATTAAATCCACCAAGTGTAGTAATTTCCTTGGTAAAGACAGTTGCAAACCTATTATATGCATACGTTATATCAGTATTTTCCATTTAATCAAAACCAAGGATATATGTGTAGAAAACATAGACTTGTGTTGACTGAGTTGCATAATTGCGTTGAGATATTTGCGTTTTTCTTCTCCGCATAAATTGCCATCTCTTGGAGTTTAAGGTAATTGTTTCAAGTTTCAGAAGTGGTAATCCGGTGTCCTCTTTGATTTGGCCTTCCAGTTCCTGAGGTAGGCCACCACATGATTTTTGCTAGGGATGTTGTCTCGTAGAGTCTATACACACAATTTATTTTCATATTCTGTGTCAAACCAGTATACCTTCCTTTTTCTAATCAGTGTAATTTCATGGTAGATATTTTGTGTCCCTCTATTTTCCCAGCGATGTATCTGAGGCAACTATTACGAAAACTGAAATCTTTTATATGTCCTCCTTTCGTTGTGTTTAGATTTGAAAAGTATACATTGTTATGGGTATGATCAGAACATAGTATAACCTTGTTTTTTAAGTAGTATAATATTTATTGTCAGTACCAAAATATAGTGATTCCCATCACTTCGTAGCAAGGCGCAAAATAACATAAAGCAAATCATCCTCGGAATTTTCATTTTCATAAACATGATACCAAGCAAATCTTGGTTTCTAAACAACCCTACTGTATAAATATAACTGGTACGTGGGGCGATGAATTTACGTCTTTTACAGGTGTGAAAAATAAGGGGAAAGTATTTTTCGTTTATTTTCATCATAATGACGATTGAAAGAACGAAGCTATGTCCATGCATAGTTTCCAGTACCTCCATAGAAATTGTATTGCAAAATACATTATTTAATATAAAAACAATTTAAGTACGTATATAAATTTTTCACCCATTTTGTAATTTCATTTTTATCATAACATAAATTAATACTCGGAATCTGTTTATATTTCTGAGACTAGATATTATGTACATTATTTACATTATTAAGATTATTGTCCTCATCTTTGTCGCCATATTTATTACAACGTTTCGGCCGTTGTACGTTCCGGCCTTCTTCAGGTGGTTGAAATGTCGAAATGAACCCTTTATTTCGATTACTGGGGTAGACTGTTCTATTTTCACGTGCCATGTTTAATGGATGTCAGTTATCAGTTATCTCCTGTTAATTCCCCTCTCCAAGTTCTCCACTGCCTTAACCTGGTATTGAACTCACATTCATTGGGTCCTGTCACTGGATCTAACTAGCGCCTTTATCCACTGTGCCATGTGACCTTGAAATAAAGGGTTCAGTTCGAAATTCCAACCACCTGAAGAAGGCCGGAGCGTACCACCGCCGAAACGTTGTAATAAATATGGCGACAAAGATGAGGACAATAGTTCGATTAATGTAAATAATGTAATACTCGGTACGAAAAATCAAACATGTCTTATTTTAACATAACAATGCAATATCCTCTAAGTAAAGTAAATTGTTTTTTTAATTTTTTTGTTTCCTCTTACATTCGTTTAATATTTTATATATCATTAATTAAAAAAAAAACAGAGTTCTTTATTTTATGTTGTAATAGCGTTAACTTTATGGATAAAAATAATTTATGCATGTCGAAAATTATAGCAATAGAAAATTCCCTTCATTGTGAAGAAACACCTAAAACAGTTGCGATAAGGTACATCGTTTTTTTTTTCAGAGATTCGGGAAAAATGCATTGCCGCAGAACATAGGCTTAAATTTTAGGTACATTAATAAAAAAATATGATATCAAATATCTTAGAAATATTTCAGGCGTGGATGGCCACATAAGGAGAGAGAAGAAAGATCCGCGCCTTCTGTGGGATCAGGTTGAGATCATAGACAAAGAACATCATTGGAAAATTCGTAAACTTAAGGAATCAGCACATGCTAGGCCACAAAAATCTCCTGAGCCGACCAAGCATAGAAATGAATACAATATGGGAACCAGTAATAAAGAGAGCCAGAGAAAAGCGATAATAAAAACAAAAATTGCAATATGAGCTCTGGTAAAAAAACATTTAATGATAAGAGTAAAAATTGCAATATGAGCAGTGGTAAAAAATAAGGTTGCTGAAGACATTAGGTTTATAATACGCAGACATTCATACACAGATGTCCTCAAGGACACTTGGCACAACGGGTAAAGTCGTTAGTTAGATCCAGTGACCAAAGAATGTGAGTTCAATACCCGGGAAAGGCAGAGGAGAACCTGGAGTGGGGAATTAACCGGAGATAACTGATAACTGGCATCCATTAGACATGGCACGAGGAACTAGAACAGTCTACCCCAGTGAGCGAAATAAAGGGTTCAGTTCGACATTCCAACCACTTGAAGAAGGCCGGAGAGTACAAAACGTTGTAATAAAGATAGCGACAAAGATGAGGACAATAATCCGAATAATGTAAATAATGTACATAATACAATAAACCGAATAATGTAAATAATGTACATAATACCTCATCTCAGAAATATAGAGATATCGAAGAATTCTATATAACATTAAAATTATTGCTCATCCATAGGAAAATTTGCCATAGAATTAGCGTCGGACTGGCTTGAAATCCTGTGTCTCGTTGCAGAGTGGAACATACATCATAAGACACAAGATTAC
>CAHIKZ030005627.1:762500-772500 GCA_903632075.3 Acanthosepion pharaonis
AAGGAAAAATGAAAAAGGTTGCAGCCTATTTTGCTATACTACGTGACATACGACATGTAGGTACCGTTAGCTGTGGGGTAATTCCATGTTAATATATTTTGTTAATATTTTATTTGAAGTTATCGACTCTGATAAAATTATTTTTCGGGATCTATGTGCTATCTCTATTAGTCGTTGTTGCTGTTAAGATATCTCCACGTAATGGTGTTTCTGTTATTTGGTAAAAGTGTTTCTTGCGATTCTATAGCGCAAGTCCGCGAGAAATGCAGGGTTCATTCGCTTGAAGATCCTTTTAGCCATTCATCTAAGAAAGTGACTGTCAACAGTAGGCAGTTTAGAAATTTCAGAATGATTTACAGGACATGTATGATATCCATGTAAATGTCTAGATCTGACGAGGCTATATCTCATGTTCTTAGGTTTCAGTTTTGTAGAATCTTGCGGTATTAGATAAATCTAAACCTCGCGCAGCCTATATACTGTTCAATTTCTTTGTCTATTACACTGAATTTGTTATAAATGATCCTTTCCCCAAAATGGATTGATCATACTATATACTGTTCAATTTCTTTGTCTATTACACTGAATTTGTTATGAATGATCCTTTCCCCGAAATGGATTGATAGTTTTTTCATATTATTGCAACAACGGTAAAAAGCGATCTAATATATATATATATATATATATATATATATATATATATATATATATATATATATATATATATATAGGCAGAGAGATAAATAGAAAAGAAAGAGGTTTTGAACAGAATATGGGAGTACAAGGCACGTTAACTGAACTCTATCTCTAGCATCACGTTAGAAAAAGAACATACTTCTGTCAGACTTACACCTCTCACGTTAATATGTTTATTACATAACGAAAATTTCACGACATATCTCCAATCTTAGTAGAATTATTCAACCGCTGCCGAAAGATGAAATCCTTCTCATCTCTATGGGAATTGTCAAGAGTATGCCAAGTTTTCAAGAAAGAGGAGAAACATTGTCACCCGTATTCATATCGACCCTCATTAATGACTCTTTCAGCCTAATCAGGAAAAAAAAATATGTCAGGCACGTCAACAGTGGTAACCTCTTGATCGACATATTTACTGGGATGTCGATCTGCTAGATCCTTCCTACCAGGTAGGGCAATAAAATTAGTTGTTTACGGCCAGTTCTCCGAGGCCCATGCGATCAATGCACAGGGGTCACTTCTCGCTTTAACCCACTTCCTGCTTTATATTAATTATATAACTGCTGTGGAGGGATTTCGCAGTGGAGGCTTGTATTTGTTCTGAGTCAGTTAGGAACTTGGTATTACGCAGAGTAATCTGGTTGTGGTCGCTGATACTTTCGTATTCGACTAACTGTCGTCCGACATCGAAACATTGACTGACTGACTGACCGATTCCTTACTCTTACTATTCCAACTTATTATAGGTGGGAGAGTCCATTAACTATAGAACAGATGTGTTCCTCCAAAACAATAACTAAGATTATAATCCTGACCACTTGTAAATATCTATACTGATGATACAAATGTGTATGGGTATCCCACCAAAAACCCTGTTGATCAGAGCTTGGCAGCTGCTCTCTGGTCAAACCTATCTTCGATTACAATGTGGTCACAATCAATCTCTCAAAAACTAAACTTGTAAAGTTCCATCATCTCCGGGTAGCCCTAAACCGTTGCCGAATGATGAGAATCATATTGAGAGGGTTATTGACTTAAGAGCCTTTGACTTAACCCTAGAACACTAACCACCAATTAAAGTTACACCTCTACTAACCATGGGTATATCATACCAGCTTTTGAAAATATCCCCAAAAATATTAAATATAAATTTTTATTTGAAATAGGCACTTCAAACTTTGTACTTTGAGTTAACATTAATAGTAACGTAAAATATATTATTTAGGTAAGAATATCAGGTACTGAAAATTGTAATCAAAAATAGAAAGATTCGCGCTGGGTACTATGTACCCTGGTTACTCGTAAGAGAAAAGAATGAATGTTGACGGATGTCTAATGCATAAAGATACATTTCGTGGTGTCAATACATCCGTCAACATTCATTCTTTTCTCTTATTTAAACCCCTTCCACTCACCTCTCCTAAAATTCTCTCTGTTAAGGTTTAATCTCCCTCCTCCTCATACTTACACTCTCTCTAAATTCTTTTTTTATTTCCGGAGTTGGGTTTATTCTGTTTCCTTTTTGAATTTCTAGGTCTGATGAATTGGATCGTATTTACGATTCCAATGGAATAAATTATGACCATGGAATATTAGTGTTTAAGCCTTTTTATTTTATATATATATATATATATATATATATATATATATATATATATATATATATATATATATATATTCGTTCTCTCAATAAATATTGTAAATGGCAACATATAAAGTTAAATGGAAAATATTAAAAAAAATAACATAACTTCAATTTAGTGTTTTTGCTGATAAAGTTATAATTTTAACATGTCCAAAGTCTGCACGCACCGATATACCAGATGGCATTTATTGCTGTAGGATTAACCCATTTACTGGCACTTTTTTTAATGCGCATTTTTGGCCCAGACAGGTGCGTTAAAAGTTTATTTATTCCTTATGTTTAATTTTAGTAGTTACCATTGTGATTTTTATAGAAACTAGAACATCAATTATATTTGTATAAAATATCAAAAATAATATTGATATGAAATAATAAAAAAACTACTTTTCAAAATAGTCATTATTTTTATACCCGTGAAATGTAAAATTACGACAGAAAATGTCTTCTTACGGCTAATAATAATAAAAAAAAACTTCAAAGGCTAAGTGTTGTAAAATATACCTCTGCAAATGCAATGTATGTAATCAATTCAATGTAAATACAAGGAATATCTTGTAGTGAGTTTAATTTTAGCAGATCCCTAAATGGGGCTCATGGCAGGTAATGGGTTAATATGAGACAAGTGGGAACTAGAAAGATCGGTTTTAACCTGAATGAAGCGACCGCACATAATAGCTTATTATTATTCATTATTATCCATACCTTTTTAGAATAAATCTGTATGTGGCTGCATATTGTCTTATAGAATCCGATGCGAGTTAGAAACTAAATAATTGCTTCCTACCTATTAAATTTTTCTATTTGCCTCTTTCCTGGTGCGAGTAATGGTTACAATCAGTGAACAAAGCCACACCTGAAATTGTATCTAAGTTAACATGACTTAGGTAAATGCTTTGTCTCGTATCTTTTAAGTTACTATGACAGCGAGCTTTCACTCCTTGCATTCTACAAAATTGTCAACAAATGCGCTATTCTTTTACTCCTGCAGAAATTTTATTTGAAACGTTGAAGTATAAACTGTGTAATTCCATAAATATCAGAATTCCAATATATATGGTGACTTTAAATGTCAATACGTATTCAATATGCCAGATGAATAATTAATGCAATTTTTAACAATGTATTCACTTAGTAATTTTGGTATAATATTCAGAGTATTTACATGAGGAATAGGTTGCGGAATCTATGCTGAGTAAAATGTATCAGAAGGTGATTTTTTTTGTGAAGGCCAGTAATGTGCGTGATTGTAATGAATTTATCCACCACAAATAAATCAAACAAAAATAAATAAACAATCCAACTCCAAGAAATTACTGAAAACAATGTCATTAGAGATTTCAACAATAACGTGAATTTATATAGATATTTGATATACTCAATGTGATAAGTTTCTTTTTAAATGTGGCAAGTAAAATAAGGTTACAAAGATTGTCCATGCAGAAATTTAGTGAGTAAAGGTTGATAGTTTAAGTTTGTTTGTGGAATTAAAATAGTTTCATATCTGCAAGGAAAATTGTCAGTTGTGTAAGTTCAAGTGATAGTGCGTATGTGTGTGACAACTGCTTGTTTTGATTAAGTTATGATGAGTTGTTATGATGAGTTGTTATGATGAGTTGTTCACCTTTAACTGATAGGCTAAAATTGATTGAATGTACAATTACTATTTTGTAGTAATAATGTCACTTTTTAGTAAATTTTAAGTTAAGTTTCTTCACGTGGAAATATTTTTGCGAGTTGATTTGTTGAGAGGTTGGTAGTGGTTATTGAGTCAGTGTGTTGGCACGCGTGGGGGTCTGCTGGTATCTCTCAAAACTCAATATCTGACTAACTTGAATTAAGTCGAGCGATTCTTTTTTTTTTTTCAACTTTGCTACATTTTAGTATCCTTTTAAACAATGGGGGATTGAGTTTGGAAAATTAAAGGGGTAAAGGTTTATTTGGAGAAGAGTGCATCTTCCCATAGGGGGTGACAGGCAAATGCGGAGGGTTCCATAAACATATATGAATTTTAACTTATATAATCTATCCTTACTGAAAGTTTTGATAATAATTAGTTCCTAGGATGGTAGATGCTATTACACATGACTTTTATCTTTAAATAGTAGCATATATTTGCTTAATATATATCCCATATGCATAAATTATTATTTTACTATTTATAAATAAAAACATTCTATATAATTCATCAGTAATTGATGCATTGATGTTTTAACATTTTATAATGTTTCCAATTTAATATTATTCACAGCAATTCTATAGTTTCCCAGATATTTTATTTGCTTTGTATGTAGTTTCCTATTCTTATATACAACTCTTTCAATGAAAGGCTTCACGTTTACTCTGAGATATTAATCAGGACAACTTATGAGTATTTTGGTATTTTTAATCCTTTTAGGAGAGCATGAGAAATTGACAAATTTATGCACAAAAAATAACTTTTTTTCATAGGGATATGCAGCTGTTTAAGGCTTTTATTTTATTTATTGAGTAATTAAGTTTGGATTATTAACTCTTTGTATCTTAGGTTTTGCGAATCTGTTGTAAATTTTTAATTGTAAATTTGTAAATTGTAAATGTTGTAAATTAGAATGTTCTCAGGACGAAAAGTATTCATGTACAATCTTAATAAAATATTGAATTTTGTTCAATTTTAAAAATTAAGTTGAATCATATATAATTATTTTTTTTAATCGATTGTATTCTTAGAAGAATAAATACAATTTCATTTTATTTCATTGTATAATCACATTTTGCAATGATATATTTACATTTGCAGGCAGCTATTTTGAGTAGAATTTCGCAGATTTTGATGTTTCGCTGTTTGAAGTTGCGATCAGTTCGTGAAAATGGCTTTCTTTCCAGATTATATCGATTTTCATCTCATATGATTGGTAGGGTAGAAGAGACAACAGACTTTTAATTTTTTTTTTTTTTGGTTTTTCTTAATTCTTGGCTTCCCATGGTCAAGAATATATTTTTCCTTTGATCCACAGTGTATACTATCACTGCAAAAACTAAGGCGCGTTAAAGTACTCAAAATAATTTTCTTATCTTTAACATATTATTAGTAGTTCGGATAATTTTTTCGTCCCCAATGAAGAAAATTTCTCATTATTTATGACCCAACATGATAATTTCTTTTTAATTACAAATGTAAGAACTATATCGGAACAGAGATAGTTAACTGATTTCACTGATATTAGCACTGATTATCACACGATGTTTTTGATTTAGCTATAAAGATGATCGACGGAGCACCTCAAGTATTTCGCCGCTGTTGTATATTTAATTTATTGCTTGAAAAAATTGCCTGAAAAGTTTTTCACGATTCTATTGCATTCTCATCTGGAATTATTCCTTTCTACCAGATCTGGCCTAACTTCAGAATTAAAATATTACATGTTTTTAACGACTGTATAGATTTCTACGATGTTTTTTTTTTTTTTTTTGAATGACTTTTCGATGAATTTATCTCTTCATGTATTGCTTCTTCATTTTCTATAACGATGATGTACTTATTAGCTTTTTCGTATCCTGCTAAGGAAACGTTTCTCTTTTCAATCTATTTACGCATTTGTTAAATCTGTGCAGTGCAGTTGCTCCATGTTTGTTTTCTTGTTTTTATTTCTGGAGGTTTCTTTTTAACATTATTTATTCTGCGTCATTTTCGGCGGGATTTAATGTCTCTCCTTCATTAAGTTTTGCATTCCATCAAATATCAATTTCTTTTTTTCTTCTTGTTTCTATCACAGAATGACGTCATTTGCTACTGTAACAAACGCTGCTAATGAGATTTTAAAGTTTGATTCCGTGACATATGTGATGTTGAAATTTATACACAGATTAATGATTCTCCTATTTTTAAGATGTTTATAATTTTACCTTAACTTTGCTCATGAGTGGTGATACTTCATACAGTCAGCGTTTGAGTACATTTTTGATTGAAAAACTACATGTCTACAGTGTTTGTTTAAGGTCTATCTCATTTATGTTTCTGTCTAGAATCTCCACGCCGGGAAGTGTTTTAAGTGTTCGTCTAAAAAATATTTTTATACTAATATTCACTCAAATTAGGACAAAAGAGCCACTCAAGGTAGAGAGTTATTGGATGGTGCTGTATGAGCGTAGGGTAAGGCAAGAAATACAGTTAATGAGGTTATATAGAAAGATAACGGTTAACCCTAAACACGAAAATGTCAAGATTGTTTTGATCGAGAAAATATCCTGTGTGAAATTTGATCCACTAAGCAACAAGTTTTGTGAATCACCCGTCCTATTGGGATTTATTTATTATTAAAGAAATATGAAGAGAACAGGCACGATTCAAAAATCAGGGTTTGCCATGGAGTAGAACTTGTGACATTTCGTCTGATGGGAAATGGTTTTGAGGGTTGCAATAAGTAATCACCAACAAAGTTGCTCGGGTGCATTTGTTTTTTTTATCAAAACAGGCAAGTAAGGACAGAATGGCTATAGTCCGGATATGACAGTAATATTCCATCTTTTGATTTAATTTGGGTTTCATAAAGGTAAAATATAGCAGTGGGGGGCGGAATCAGATATTTAATTTAGCCGTATATAAACGAGGATCATCTTGGGAGTTTCTTCCATAATACAACAATTTTGGGGAAGACGCTGTCTGCATTAAACTCATCTCCAATAGAATATTGAGGGAATGAGGATGTGTTCAATCGGTTTACGTGGCATGGAGATTTCTAGCTTTGATGATCTGAATTATTGAAACTAAGATTGTAGTTTACACGAATATATATCTTGGAAATAGCAGATTAGTGAAAGACTTGCAATATTTCACTTGTGGGAAGGAGACTGTAGGCTGGAAAACCATCCATCATTCACAAGATAGCATGGAGACTTGAACTCTATCTGGTCAGTCAATGAGGACTTAACAGTTCCAGCTCAAATATAGCAGCTGTACTCTATTTTCGGTCTGATCAGGCGTTTGTAAAGATAAAGAATAACAGAAGAGTCAGATATGTACAATAAACCGATCATTTTTGCCGATCTTTAACAATAGATCTTCTATATGACTTCTAAAATTTGTTTCTTAATTGATCATTCTCTGGGCATCAATGATCCCAAATTTTCAGCATTTCTTGCTGTATCCAAGCCCTTATTTAATTATAATTTCAAAATCTTATTCCTTTTTTTTTATATTTGAATTTTCATCCTCAATAATAATAATAATAATAATAATAATTACTTCTGATTTCTTATTCTATTTACCAGTTTGTTCTAAAACATAACTTTTTCTTACGTGCGTTCTGACGTGGGTGCGTATAAGCCACTCTGTTATCTATATCTGCCCTTTCAATAGAAGAAGACTGTGTGATCGTTGCCAATAGCCTAAAATAAAAATCTATTATACTATTTACCTAATATACATATGGCTAATCCTTCACGTTATCATTATTTCTGCATATGCAAATTGTTACTTTTCTGTTATAAAAGCCATACTGGTTTAAATCTCGTTTTACTTACTCCGATAAAATCCATATTAAGCAGTTGATATTCTCGTTTGAAGGTTTTCTAATTATACGCGTTGATAAAACATTCTAGCGCCTAATTATGATAGAATTTGGGGCGATAGATCAGACATTCGCTCGATGGCTGTCATCAGATTAAATATATATATATATATATATATATATATATATATATATATATATGTGTGTGTGTGTGTGTGTGTGTGTGTGTGTGTGTGTATATATATATATATATATATATATATATATGAAACAAAAAGAATGTCTGTATGTCTGTCTGTGTGATAAATTTTCACTCGAGATCCATCCAACCGATTTTGATCAAACTTGGCAGATATATTGTACAATGAAAAAGATAGGTTCTTAGCGTAAGAATCGATAATTTACAAAATCAATAATCGATAAATCGGATCGAAAATTGATAAATTCAACGTTTTTTCCTTCGATTTCGTTCAAACTCGGTATGTAGGTTACTTACATCATGACGAGTGCAATGATACCTCATTTGTATTTCTACGCCACTAGGTTTAGCGGAAAACAAAAAATCAATTTCAACACACATTCTAAACTTAAAAAACCCTCAATTTTCAATCAATCTAATACAAACTTCACGCAATTATAGCCAAAAATCAGTTGATTTATAAGTCATTTAAGTTGATAATTGAGTCCAGCCATATAGTGAAAACCCGCGTAAATTGCGAAAAATTGCGATTTATACTGATTTCTTTCCTATTTTTCGTTGATCTTTCAACCAATTTTCAACAAACTTAACAAATGCTTTATAAATGTATTCTCTTTTACATCCCTGGTAGCACACTGACAAATTGAATTGAATGCAAAATAATTGTGGTCTTAAGTGGGACTTCATGTTGCCTGTTTTACCCTTTCATGGCCTCGGCTAACTTTGAATATAAACTAATTCTGTAGTAAACTACATTCATTCAAAATGATTGTAATGAAGAGGATAAACTCTGTTACATCTAAACATGATGCTGTTTTTGCTCCATTCTAATTGAACGCTTTTTTTGATCGACCAGCCGGATATGACTGCTAGTAATTAAATAAAGATTCTGTAAAATAGAGACATACGCGATTACTAACAACATATCCTCTCTTCTGTGAATTAAGTCTCCAGCGCATTAGCAAATGTGAAAATATACGAATAATTATGATTTCAATTGGGATTAAATTTTAGTTATACAAGCGGAAACCATCTTAAGGATGCCGGCCACAACAGATAGTTTATTGGTTCATATATCCGAGAAAAGGGTTGATAGTTTTAAGGCTTAATTAATTGTGAAATTAGTATACAATTTTGTATCTAATATTTTGAGAAGAGTCATCTTCATTTCTTGAATTTCTTAGACGTCTTCACTGCTTATTTATATTGATTTCTCTCTGCGCACATATGGTCCCACTCTTTAAGCATGCTTTCCGGATAGCAATATATGAAATAGCAGGTAATAATAGCTTCTTTAAAATATACGGGAATACGAACAACGCAAAAGAACCGGCTCGTTCTGCGTAAGACGATAGACTATATCCGTGTCCTGGGTAAGACGATAAACCACACCCGGCAGCAAGGAGGTTTTGAGGAGCGTGGCACCACCTATTAATTGCTGGTGTTCCAAGCGCTAAACTGACCTGGGATGTTAGGGTCCCAGTTATGGGTAAATAGTTAAACCCAAACTGGAGTCAAAACGCTATGAAAGTAGAAAAATAGGTTATAATAGCAGCAATATATTTTTTTATAAATAATATTGCCAATAATGAATTTTTGAAGCATAAAACATTACTAGCAATAATTTTTTTTTAAAAAATATTACCAGCAATACATATTAAAATAAAATATTTCCAGCAACATATATAAAAGAAATATTACCAGCAATACATATCTGGAAAAATATTAGTAGCAATACATTTTTGAACAAAAATATTAGCAGCTAAAAAAAAAATAGTCGATAAGTTAATCAGGTTGATATGCCGTAAAACAAACCAAACGAAACTATTTGAATGTAGACTATTGTATTATCAGAACTTCCCGGATGTTAGCCCCTACCCGTCATTTTCAGGTGCTTGTTGATCTGGATGATTTTCAGGGAAGTCGAAGCGAGTCCTTTATTCAATATACGGGTTGATTGGTCTCATTCCA
>CAHIKZ030005627.1:777500-922500 GCA_903632075.3 Acanthosepion pharaonis
CTAACAGTAGTGCAGGGTATGACGTCGAACTACAAGTTGGTCCCAAAGTCTGTTCACCCCATACCAAAAAATAATGCAAACAATAGAAAAACAACTCTTACAGTAATACAAAGAACATATACTGAATTGAGTTTATCCACTTTAAACATCCAGAAGTTCTGTATGAACACAATCATTTTCTTGTAAGGGCTATATATATATGTACACATATATATATATATATATATATATATATATATATATATATATATATATATATATATATATATATATATATATATATATATATATATATTTAATGGAAATATTATTTTATACTATATTTATACTTATACTTCATACTTATTAAATTTGTGTTCAACAAAATCCCGATGAGTGGGCGGTTGAATGTATATCAGCTCGAAATCAGAAATCGGTTAACCGAGTTCGAATTTCGGCTGAGTTCTTTAGATTTTGAATAAATATCCTTTGATAGTCATCTGAGTATGTTTAACGGCATATCAACTCCTTATGTGTTATTTAATCCATTAACTGCCAATGTTTTAAGTCCGCATTTTTAGCCCAGATCGGTGTCTTTGAAGTTTATTTATTCCTTATGTTTAATTTCAGTAGTTACCAGTGTCATTTTTTTAGAAACAAGATCATCAAATATATATGTGTATAAAACATCAAAAAATAATATTGATTAGTAATATTAAAAAATACTTTTCAAATAGTCATTATTTTTCTACTTGTGAAATGTAAAAATAAGACAAAAAATGTCTTCTTACGGCTAAAAATAATAACTTTAAAGGATAATTGTTGTAATATATACATATGAAAATGCAGTATATATAAGCAATTCAATGTAAATACAAGAAATAACATGTCAGTTTAATTTTAATAGACCCATAAATGGGGCTCATGGCAGGTAATGGGTTAATACAGAAATGTAAATTTCTTGGTAGCATTAGTAATTTCTTTTACAAAAATGCATTGCTGGTAATATCTTTAAAAGAATATTTTGCTGGTAATATTTTTCCTTACAAAAATGTATTGCTGGTTATATTTTCACTATGAATTTGTATTGCTGGCATCTTTACTATAAAAATATATTTCAACTCTTTCCTATTATTTTGAGCCCACCTTGGGCGTTAACTATATGCCCAAAGCTGGGACTCTAAGAGGTGCTACCAGCCCGGGTCAAGGGGACGTAGGAGCTACAAAAATAAAGAGGTGGTTCCACGCCCTAAAAACCTCCCGAGTATATCGTCATACCCAGGACTGTTTGATAGGCATGAATTCATATCTCATAGTTATGGGTTAAATTTCGTGACTAGTGTGTGAAAAACTTATTGTCATTCTTAATATATTATATGAGAAATCCAAAGTATGTTTTAAATGTAAATAACCCAGAAAATGCTGATACCCACCAGCAAACCACAAAAAAAATAAATAATTACTATCGTTAACATACTTTTCTTTTTATCTTCTGTCCTTCATTACGTCTTTCTCTCACATGATGTAACGTTTCTATTTTTTCGCTGTCCTTCTTTTGTAAAGTTGCATTTCATCTTTCGATTTATTTTAACTCAATTTTGGATTTTTTTTTTTTTGACAACGTCCCTCCTTCCGACACTGCCTGTCATCGGTCAGTTATGTGCCATACTTGATACACGCTTAGGCGATAACGTATCTCTCGATACATGACTGAAGAAGCAGATTTCTTTCCCGCTGTAGGCTGACATTTCTTTCTGCTGTAGAGCCTAGCCTGTCCTGCTATCTACCCTCGGGAAAAGAAGAAGATTCATACCCTTTCCCATAGGTATTAGCACGTAAGTGAATGTAATGGATTCAACTGGAATTCGAACTCGGCTCTCCGATTCATCAATCCATTACTCCACCATGTCTCAATTCATTCTCTGATGCTTGAGCTAATACCACTCTTCTTCTCCATGTACGTTGGATTGCGCATGCGTAAATTTTCTTCTTTTCTTTGCGTCTCATTATCACTTTCTTTTTTCTTTCCTCCATAAAATATATTTACATCATTTTATATATTATGCATGTTCAGTGTTTCTCCTTCCAAAACCTGTTCTCTTATATCTATTCTCTGTCACTCACTCTCTTTCGTTTCTTTTTTCTGTTACTCATTTTCTCTATTCCTCTCACTTTCTTTCCGGCTATTTCTAGTTTTATCTATTTATCTACTTGCATTTCTTTTTTTTAACTTTTCAACTGTTGCAGTTATTTGTAAGTTCATTGAAGAAAATTCCAACAAAATATTTAATTCCATGTATAGGCTATATTATGTATTGTCGTTTAACATGTCTCACTGTACTACGGGCCTATTCAACTCCTTTTGAAAATGAAACGCTGGAACATAGAAGAGAATAATGCAATGAGGGAGATCAAAAATTGAGAGCAGAACAGGGATTAAATTTGAATGCATTAACATATAAAGAAAAGAAAGGAGTTTCGAAATTTATTATATTCTCTGATATTGATTTTTCAAATATTTCTCATTTTCTTTGCATTTAACTCGGTCTTAACGTTTTTCTTTTCTTTTTTTTTCTACATCTGTTTATGTGTTCTTCCTATCAGTGTTTCGTCTTTGGCCGAAATTGATCCAGTTTATATATAATTCGCTATAATCCGATTTGACTTAGAAAATACAACAACAAATAATTACAATATTTCAAATAATTATCTGTTCCATAGAGAAATTTTTTTGGGAAATACATTCTTTGCAAATTTGTTTTAAAAAAGAAATAGTGGACGCGTTGTTGATGTCTTTTTCAGCTACTCAATATAAAAAAAAAGGATCAGAAGTTCAAATTGTAACTTTGCTGGTTGCATGCATCTACACACAAATACCCCTGGAAAATATATGGTTCAATATACTCTATGTTTCAATAGTAAGTTTTGTGTCTGGAAAATGTATTTTATTGCTATAATTGCAAATAATGAATTATTATTCAGTTAGTTAAGTGTCATACGTGATATATGCCTGGATGACTCACGTCTAGGCAAAAGATTTCCAAGCAGTAGGTTTTCATTTCCTTCTACGGTAGACTGGATGGCAACCAGTCTAACGGGCTACAGAATCCAGCATCTCCTGCTATTTAACCCATAGCTTTAGGGACATGAGATGGATTCACCAGTTTACCACGGATATTAGAACCCATTCTCTCCTGCTATTTAACCCATAGCTTGAGGGAGAAATGTTTGATTCATACCTTTCCCTATGGTTATTGGTACCCAATCTCACCTGCTATTTAACCTGGAGAGAGATGGATCCATGTCTTTTCCTAGACGACATCAATTGCACCACAACACACATCGCTATTATTACAATGCAAAATATTCGTCTGCCTTAAGTAACCCTGAAATATTTTGTAACCTGTAAAAGGCAAATCAATCAATAAAATATTAAAAGAAATATTAACTGCTGTCAGGTGATGCGCTTAAATTAAAGTCCCAAATTATCCCGTTTTTTTTAATTAAAATTGAATACACGGACGGAATTGTAAGAAGGCAGTCAGCTTTTACTAGATGGATCATAAGAACGTTATGGAACAAGGAAATGGCATGCCACAACTAATGAAAATAAGGGAAAAAATTAACTGAAATTAAGGCGTAATTGTCCTTTTTATATCATCTCTATTTTTGATGCAGCTTTGTTGTCCTTAAAAATCGTTAAGATATAATATTGTCGTTAGTGTTACTCTACCAGAAAAGATTTCAAAGAAGTACCTGCGTCAGGTCGTTGAGAACAATTTTAATTTGTGATAATCGTATTATTTAGCCGAGAAAACCACATACACTGTGCGGCACGTATTTGAGGACATAGAGATTTAAGATTAATACTGCTTCCCACTAACTTCTAATGCTTTTATTTTTCAGAAATCAAACCCTATGATAACAAATGAATGAAATGAAATGGCATGCTGTGACTGTGGCATTAAAGGCTGATCATAGTGATTTGGATATTCCACGTTTCCTCAAAGTTGCAAGATCGTTTGTCCACAAGATACGAAAAGAGTTAGAAGATGCTGACAGTTCCCCAATGTCTGTATCAAAACGTAAAAGACATTCTACACGTTCTGATAAAGTGAGAACATTTGAATTTATTCAGGAAGTCAAGCAGACAATTGATGAAAACCGAGGTCAATCAATGAGGTCAACTGCCAAAAAGCTGCATGTGTCTGAAAAAAACAATCAGGAGTGTTCAGGAAGACATTCGATACAAGTCCTACGTGATGAAGAGAGGTCAATTTTTGTCTGAAAAAACAAAAGAAAACCGTTTAAACAGTTGCAAAAGGCTTTTAAACAAACTTAAAAATCCTTCAGAAGCTGGTGTGATTTGTTTTTTCTCAGATGAGAAGAATTTTGATCAAAATCAAAAACTTAACAGAAGAAATGACAGATGGCTTTGTTCAGATCTTTCTGAGGTGCCAAGAGTGATGCACACAAAATTTCCTTCATGTGTTATGGTATTGGGTTTTGTTAGCAATGAAGGTCATGTTATGCCACCACACTTTTTCCCACAAGGTCTTAGAGTAAATGCTGCTGCTTACATTGAGGTTCTAGAAACAGTTGTTAAGCCCTGGTTTGACAACATATGCAACGGCAGGCCTTACATATTCCAGCAAGACTTGGCTCCATGCCACAAGGCTCTACGAACACAAGAACGGATGGCTGACCATTTGTACGACCACATCACACCCAACATTTGGCCTCTTAACTCTCCAGATCTCAATCCACTAGACTATCATGTGTGGAGCGTTGTTGAGAATGAGGTTAATCAACAGCCCCAATAACACCAAAGACTCCCTTAAAGCTGCAATCGTTCGAGTAATGTCTGACATAAATAAGGACCAATTAATGAGAGCTTGCAGTCGATTTCCACCTCGTGTATATTGATGCTAGTGGTGGTTTTATTGAATAAAATTAAATAATAGGAAGCTAAATTGCATGTTTACTTGTTTGTAAATAAATATAATTATATTCATTTGTTCAGCAAAGTTTTTACTAATCCATAAAATCTGTTAAGTCTTTTCAATATAACAGTCTCGATACGATTATATATTTTGAACAGGTGTTAAAGTTGGCGTCCACGATCACAGCATTCACTGAGAATGCGGTATCGTGGCCGGGCTTTCTGATCTCTCTCTCTCAAAGAAGTCGAGGGCCTAATAGGTCATAATTTTTTTTAATCGGAAAAGAGATATTACTAAAAGTCAAAGGCAATATTATCGTGAAAGTGCTTGACATTGTCAAGTAAGCTCTTCGACTTGATCATAGGATTCTCCCGGATACAACTTGACATGAACTTCTCCCTCCTCATAATAGACATCGTTGATTTCCCGATGTTCTCGTTGATGATACATTGTTAGAAGAACTTGATATTCTTTTCATTGCTTTAAGTCACTGAATACATTTTCTAGGCAGAATCATGCAATACTTCTTTTTTTAAGCATTTCACCCCAGACAGTGGGAACAAGAGCAAAGAGGCGTCATAGAGGAAAGGGTGAAGAGAAAAATGAGGAATTACATCAAGGACTTTAAATATTTGAAGATTATACCTATCAGAGAAGCAAGTAATAGGAAGGGAGTTTCACAGACGTGAAGTGCAAGACAATTAGTAGAAGAGACAGCTACATTTAACAGTTTCGACATTAAAAGGTGGGACTCAGATGCCAACCTAGTAGCACGGTTAAATTTATGCAGTTTGTGAACTAGCGAAGTAGCTCGTCGGAGAAGTTACCGTGAAAGTGTTTGAACAAATGACAGATGGAAGCGACGGCGTGTCTGTGAGAAAATGACTGTAGACGAGATGCTAGATCAGGAGCAATTACATTGTATATAATTATATCTGGAGAATATAAGTCAGAACATGTTTCTGACGCCCTGCTATGGAACCCATTGCGCGGCAAAAGATCAGTTGGAAGACCTCATCACAGCTACTTGTAGATTATTCTTGATACCATATGGAGGACCTGCCGAGAACGATGTCTGACTGAGATGATTGAAAGAACGAGTCAGGAGAATCCGAGAAAAATTCTCGACCTGATGTATCAGCAAAATAATTTTTATTCTCAAATAAAATACTTAATGCAATATTCATTAAGAAAAAAGAAAATGGATTTATTCTCACAGTCCGAAATTTATTTGGGTTTTAAATAAAGCAAAAACTTTGATAATCCAATCAATCAATTAATCACATCATTAAGGTATTTATAACTATCTTCGTTTAAATTGGTCGAATCCATAAGATGAAAATTCTCCCATCGGTTCAATAATTGTGTATATGTGTATATATATATAGGTGTGTATGCGTGTACGTAATGAATTCAATAGTAACAAGATTTCCCGCTCTGAATGTTTAGGGAGTTACTTAATCAACTCGCTCGCTGTCACAGGTTCCCGGAAAATTGAAATATCTATCATTAGGAAGATAATAAGCCTATGGCAGTTTTACATGTAGAGTTTCGTTTTTCGTGATTAGTAATTTTCATACATTTTTTTTTTTATATAAATAAAGTTTTCTTCGTCATGGGCGACACCCTTATTAAGTAAGCATTCATTTTGTTAACGATAGTAATTAGAATCATTATACAAGTTTGGATAAAACTCTGTTTGTTATCAAAATACAAATGAGCCTGAAGTCATTATCATAAACATAATTGATATTTTTCTACTTCAAAACATCGCCAAATAAAATGTTAGACATCATTGTTCGGTTTACAAAATTTTCCTCCATCTTTTCTTATTAGTTCATGATTTGTTTAACTGTATTTGGCCATTATTCTTTATTGATTTTATTGAATTCCGTAAAACTTTATGTTCTGTTTTAAATTAAAAACTACTCAACATTAATTTAAATGAAGCTTATCTTCCACTACATTCCGTTATTTTTCAGGCAACTTCCTAATACTCTCCTCTCAGAACGTTTGATCTTCCTCAGCAAATAACACATCTAGCAGCATTTTGAATATTTTAATAGAACTGAAACGACAATACAGGCATTTCTGTAAAGACTGTAATAAATGATAATCTTAAATGGAAATAGCTAGAGAATACGGTGAAGCCTATCCAATTAGGCTGTCACAGTTTTTTGCCCAGCCACTAAAGAAATATGAGGTCGAACGGTACCTTGATGGAATTCTATGCAATCATCATTAACTAATGTCGGAAGGACACTTTATGCCAACTGCTAGTTACATTTAATTTAATTATGGAGTAATATTTGTTCGAATCCATTATTTATTTCTCTAGAACCAGCTAATAAGAGAAGACTCTCTTCTAGTTTCACTATACATATTTCATCATCTGCTTTGGATGAAAACTAGCGTTTCGCACGGAGAATAAGCATTGCATTGGCTTGCATTCGACAAGGTTGTCTAGTATCAACTGGTCATTCGCCGTAAAAGTGTGCTTATAAAATGAACATTTCAATAGGATCCATGTTTTTCGTTCTTAATTTTTGGTTAAATATTTTCAAGTTGTTTCTTTCTTTCTTATTTCCTTTTTGGTTAAATAAGATTCAGCTGTCTCTTTCTTTCATTTGTTTTCTTTCTTTCATTTTCTTTGCTTAAATACAATACCGGAGTGTTTTCTTTCTTTTCCTCTACTTTATATGGATATCCCATATCAAGACGACAGATATGACCGAGCAAATTATATTAAACTGTCGATTTTGAGATATTAAATACAATGCCTATCTTTTGCACCATTTCTCATTGATTATTCCCAAGCAATGTTTTGGATGGATGAATACTTACATTATTCTGACTATTGTCCTCATCTTTGTCGCCATATTTGTTACAACGTATCAGCCATAGTACGATCCGGCCTTCTTAAGGTGGTAGGAATGTCGAACGGAACCCTTTATTTCTCTTACTGGGGTGCCATCTTTTAATGGATGTCAGTTATCAGTTATCAGTTATCTTCTGTTCATTCCCTCGTCAAGTTCTCTACCGCCTTAACCAGGTATCGAACTCACACTCTTTGGGCCCTGTCCCTGGATCTAACTAACGCCGTTATCCACTGGGCCCTGTGTCCTTGGGGACATCTGTGTATGATTTTCTGGATATTTCTGGGTATTATAAACTTAGTGTCTTCAGTAACTATTTTTTTTCAGTTCGATATTCCAACCACCTGAAGAAGGCTGTAGCGTACAACAGCCGAAATGTTGTGATATGTATGGCGACAAAGATGAGGACAATAGTCCGAATAATGAAAATAGTGTACATAAGACCTCAACTCAGAATTATATACAGATACTAATCTCCTTTGATTTATCCCACCCGCGATTAACTTTTGGTGAGATAACTTCCAGTCTAATACTCTTTAAAGTACTATTGATTTCTTCGACCAAAATTTAAGTTTCTTTTTCATAAATATAGCAATTTTTTTTCTAATTATAGTTTACAGTGGTATTTGCGGTTTTAAAACAATCTTATAAAAATACATATTTTCTACGAATTTTCAATGAAAAATCATAAAAGGAAATAATTGAATTTTGCCAATCAAAAAAATGTAAACCGATATGTAATACATGAAGAATAATAAAATTGTCATTCTTTTGAATAGAATTAACTGAACTGATTCAGATAACAAGATAACAGGCTGCATATTTTGCTAACAAAATATATTATTTTTTTCTGTATTTTATTATTTCACCATTGCACGATCATCTACATATTTAACCATTAATCTCTGTTCACTCTTTGGTCATTCCATGATTATTTTTTCCAATCCATATTTGATTTTCTCTTTGAAGCACCTTTATTATATGACCATTAACATTATAATTATTGTCATAATTAACCTATTTTCTCACAAGTATAGAACAATATTCGTAGCATAACGCAGTAAATGTATTAGAAGTGTCCACTAGTCATTTGTCTGTGGTGCGTTCAAAAGCGTCAACACGGTCTTGTTGGTGATTAATTATTTTCAATCCAACAACCTCTTTCCCTCAGACGAAACATCGTTGGCCTCACCCTGCTCTATCGCTATTTCTATGACTTGTTTTCTGACAAGCTGCAATCCATGGTCCCAACATCCTAGAGCACGCCATATCATGCAAACAAGGGGAATCCTCCCATTTCCTTTCGTATTTTACTAGATGTTACATTTCAACAGCTTCTTCACTAGAACTGGACATTTGTGGAACTCTCGACAGGAAGCTTTCGCAGTCACTACAATCCTGAACTCTTCATGTCTAGGAATAATGGTTAACTGTTTTGCATAGCCGTATAAAATTCACTTCTTTTCCTTTCCTGCGCTCATACAACACCAAAGAATAATCTTCTAGCGTGGGAGGCTGTTGTGTCATCTATCGCAGCAATATTGCAATAAAAAGGTAGATTTTGACCTTAAAATCTTCGGATTAGTGTTACGTATCAGCTACAATTAGAAAAGGGACATAGTAAACTTATATTTCCGGAAACTTTTTATGTTAAAGATAAATATTTCCTGTATAAATTATTTATTTGTTGTGTGTACCTAAGATGGATAACAATATCCGAAACTAGTGTTGAAACTCTGAGACAAAATGAACAAATAAGATAAAATAATTTTTTTTTTTTTTAATCTAAAAAATTTCAAAACATTTTCTTTACACACAGTTTTGTCTTTCATGCGAACATAAAGAAACTGAACCCAAAATATGTTGGCGAAACGCTTCGTTTATAAGCTTTTGGACTTTGTCTAATCTTCGCCGCAACATCTTTCGTATAAATCATACATTTTCATGCCATTAAATTCTATATTTATTGGTTTAGATAAATCAATAAATCTATAGTTTATTAATTTACGAAGCCATTATATACTCGTATTCTTTCAAACTATGCTCGAGTATTTTATATTCTTTTCCTCTCTATCTATATAATACTTAATTTGGTTGTATCTTCCTTCATTTTTATTCATTACATTACGTCTTGTCATTATTCTATATTACTTCAATTTTTTTTTCTTATTCTCTCAGTGTCTCTAGTAAACATTACATTCATTATAAAAGCCATGTAAGCTTTGCGTGTGTTTGCACAGGAATTTTCTTGAAATTTAACTATATGTCTTTTGAATGGATAAGGTTACTGACGAAGATTTATGGAAGTATCTTTTTACAATATACCCTGTCTTTTACTTGTTATAAACTGTTTCATTTCAACTGGTCTTGACATGACGTAGGCAAAATTACTGGAAAGATAATGTCTTTTTAAATAGTGTATTTCAACTTGGTGTTTATTTAAACAGAGATGTCACTCGTAGGATTTATTAAGTAAATGGATTAAAACGTTTACTCAGGAAAACGATAACCTATTGTATCATTAACGTTTAAGATAAAATTACAGCGAATTTTTTCGATATCTATTCCTATTGCTCGCACAGAATAACATATTTCATATCATGAGTAAGATCTCAAAAAGTGAAAATACATTTTACAATTATATATATATATATATATATATATATATACATATATATATATTCAAGTGTAATTTCCTTCCTCGCCTTCCCTTTTTCTCTTTCTCTCATAAATTTCAGAATGTGAAAATTATGTCATTCGGCAACTTCCTGTCGATTATTTATATTTTTACATTCGGAATAATGCCATCATTTTTAATGCTATTATCGCGATGTTTAGGCTGTTGTGAAGGCCGTCCTTCATTCGGTGGTAGTCAATCTGCAATGCAAGTTTTGAACTTTATTTAATCTAAACAGGAAAATTATTCTCATTCCTCTGCCTATCTCTGAATTCTACTGATATAGTGAAGTTCGTTTATTTATTGTTCTGTTTCAACCTAGTCTAATTTTACACTATCTGGCTGAGAGGTTGAACTCAAAATTAATGTATCACCAAATACAAGAACAGTTCCACTTAATTCGCTTTGGTTACTTGATAACACTACGATACCAAAAGTTGTCCATTTTCAAGAGAAGTCACTACTAATTACTTTGAAGTCTTCTTTGAATAGTCAGATATCAGTTTACGTGGAATGAAACAATGCATTTATAATTACGAAGAATTGACATTAATATATGCCATATTTCCCATCACTCATTGTCAGCGTATGAATTTTTCAGCTCGCTGTCGTATTAAAAAATGTTCGATTCTATTTAACGATGACAACTTAACTTCCTCACTACTTCATTTCAATCTACTGAATATTTCGATCATGAAATCTAAAATAAATATTTGCAAAATGAAGAAAAATATTGCTCACTTAATATTGAAGTTTACATATTTTGAATTACGGTTTAGTTATATTAATCTTGACATTAAATGTTTATATCTAAATTAAGGGAAAATGTATTATCATTGTTAACTAAATGTTCCAACACATATAACAAACTTTTTCAAAGCAAAAAAAAAGTGATCTGAAATTTGAATGAGCGTAGTGATGAAACATACCCCGAAACACTCGCAAAAATTCAGAATGTGGAGTTCATGAAATCTTAAATACCTTCTGTATGGATCCGTTATAAAGGATTTTGTATACGAGAAAGAAAATTGAGCATGAGACAAGCTGTATTATATCTAGTTTGTTACATGACCCCAAGTTGTACAACTCTTTCTCAGATGTCTAAGCTATCACCTATACTGAACTCTTTTCTAAGATCAATAACGTAAAGTTGCTTTAAGAGAATTAATAATCGAAACGTTGATCACATAATAGAAACAACATTTCACAAAGACTTTCAACAACAGCGCCTATCAATATGGATAGCAAAAAGAACAGTAAAGGAAATAGTGACGTAAGACGCTGAGATTTCACACTATAGTAAATAAAGGTTATGAAGGAAATCTCAATCAATCCTAGAAAGAGCGATAACAGTGGGCGTGAGAAGAATATTTTTGCTGAGAAATCTGCTTTAAGAGATTTTATAAATATCAAACAAGAGGTAAGCTAACATTTGTTTAATGAAAGCTCAAAGTTTCTTGTATGGAAGAGGCTACTGAAAGCATTGACTCTTCCATTGGTCAGTATTTATAGGACGTATTACGAGTAGAATATGGAAATGAATCATACATTATTTTAGTATGCCTATTACGCACTAGAACAAGCCTTACTGATATTATTATAGTTACTGAGAGAAAATAGTTACAGGTATAATATCGTTTATACTATTTACATTATTCGGATTATCATCCTCATCTTTGTTGCTATATTTATCACAACGTTTCGGTCGTTGTACGCTCCGGCCTCCTTCAGGTGGTTGGGATGTTGAACTGAACCTTTTATTTCTCTCGCTGGGGTGGACTGTTCTAGTTCCACGTGCCATGTCTAATGGATGTCAGTTATCAGTTATCTCCGGTTAATTCCCCTCTCCAATTTCATCAACCGCCTTAATCAGGTCCTTGAAGACACATGGCGCAGTGGATAAAGGCGTTAGATAATCTAGTGACAGGACCCAAAGATTGTGAGTTCATTTTTTTTTTAATGTATAAAAACCTTTACGTAAGAGACCGTTATCATAGTTTCTAGTATTGATGATAATTTCCTACCTAACCTTTTCTTTAAGGTTTTATGGAAAGCAGCATCATGACATGAATTAGATTCCCTCAATATTCTGTCTTTAGGATAGTTCTCGTGGTAAAAATTGCAAAGGCTGGAATATCAGTTAGTTAAAGCAAAAGATAAATTTCGAGTCGATTCTTGGCAGGCCAGACAGCCATAATTATATTTCTGTCTAGATATTAGCTTTCAAAGACTTTATTTTTATTTAACTGTTGAATAGATAACATGTTGTCTTTGGTCTGAAATTGCATTATTTTTTGTTTATGACTTGTTCTAAAATGTTTACTGTTTACAATATTCGGGCTATTGTCCTCATCTTTTTCCCCAGGTATATCACAACGTTTCGGTTGTTGTAAGCTCCTGCCTTCATCAGGTGGTTGGAATGTCGAACTGAACCCTTTATTTCGGTCAATGGGTAGACTGTTGTAGTTCCACGTGCTATGTCTAATAGATGTCAGTTATCTCCTGTTAATTCCACTCTGAAAGTTTTCCACTGCCTTAGCTGGGTATTGAACTCATACTCTTTGGGTCTTGTCACTGGATCTAACTAACGCCTTTATCCACTGTGCCATGTGTTCTTGAGAAAAGTCTACCACAGTGAGCGAAATAATGGGTTCAGTTCGACATTTCAACCACCAGAAGAAAAACGAGCCTACAACGGCTGAAACCTTGTGATAAATATGGCGACAAATATGAGGTCAATAGTCCAAATAATGTAAATAGTGTACATAATACCACATCTCAGAAAGATGGACAGATACAGTAAAATGTATGTTCATTTCATTTATTACTATAATCCACATAGTTTTGGTACTAGACCACATTGACGATGCACTTATTGATGATCGAACTCACTACTCGGTAGTAAATATCTTCGGGATCTTTTTGCTAATCCCTATATTATATTGAGGTGCCCTGTTCTTTGACTGCTAATAATTAGTTGATACAATTTATCTAATCAAATGTTATTAGCTGCAAGTATGCTGCTTGACAGGAGGGTAGACTGGTTAATATTGATTTAGATAATAAGTTAAGAACGACACGGACGATATCCAACATCAAATATTGAAATTCATTTGCACTAGTTTTGCTATGTTTGTTTATATCATATGCAGATTCTATGTAATCTGATGAAATAAAAAAGCATTCTTCAGTCCCGCGACCAAGTGCGGTCATAGAGTCACTGTGAAACTGAGCACCTGAACGGTTCCAGCCACATATCCGTGTTGAATCACGGATATATATCTTTTTCTCTCATCGACAAATAGAACGAATGATGTCCTTCCCTGTACAGATCGAACTACAAACGATTTCTTTCAACTTGAAAACTTGGGAACGGAAACACAGACGTTGCTCCCATCAGAGAAATGCACCGGCATATTGAAAAGTTTAAGGAAGACAATTGGTGAATTGGTGTAATCTACTAAAAGATTAAATTAACAATTCTAGTGTCCAATTTAATTATGTACTATTATAAATTAATCATACCAGATGAGGTAAATAAAGTAGATCGTTGCAAGAATATATAACGTAAGAGATCGTTCGTCAAGCAATATAAGCCAATATTTAACAGATCAATAACCGGTTTTCATCCAAAGGTTTCACATTATATATTCCTGATTAATCACACCTTATGTAAAACAAACTGATTAATACGAATGAGTATTATACACTGAAACCACCTAAAAGCAAAACTCGACAAAATATTTTCAGAAGAGATTGGAATGCTTCAGCACGGAATTCGCAAAACACATTATTCTTTCATGAGCATGTAACACATTTACAGACACTACAAAATAATGACTTATTTTTCTGTTTCACTAATATTCTGCATTAAGATTACCATTTCTTGGAATATACGCAGAATATTCTTACTGGAAAAATAAATTATCTGGAAGACTACAAATATACTTGCAGGAATTATTATCTTGGAAGAAATCCCAAGTGTGCTGAAGTGATCTGTACTCGCAAAAAAAGGATTTCCTCGCAAAATTGCGATAAGTATCTCAGTTTCGTGAGGAAATACATTTTGCTGGATTTTCTAAGTTGCTTTAGTTGAGATCTTTTTATTACCCTGCCGGGAATTCTGGAAGTTTAACCTCCTTCAGTAAAGGCATAAGTTAATAGTACAAATCAGTGAATGTTATTATTCAATTGCTAATACCAAGAACAAACTATGCTGGAACTAATGTGTAGTCCGCTTCAAACTTTTAGAGGGAATAAAATATTTTAAAATCAGGAATATTTGCTTGAAGCAAGAGAAGAACTCATTACAGTCGAATTAGATTTCCGTCGCAAATTTGCAAACATTTTTTAATAAAAATTTTATTTGTGAATTATTAGTGTTTTAATTTATAATTTACCTGTATTTTGTGTGTTGTAATAACCACCTAAACATGTGATTCTTCATTTTGAGGTCATTATAGTTTTTGGTTGACAAAATCTAAAACCGTTACAAAACATAAAGATTTTATCTGATTAGTAGACTGGCAAATATTGGTTTGGAAACCAATCATTCCTGCTAAAATCGTTCGATTAGAAAATAGTTACTGCATCGAGATCTAACTGTACTTAGAGATGTTGGGCTCAGATTTATTGGAATGAAATCAACAAAAAAGTTGCGTCATGAAAATATCTTGAAATACATAAAAAGATAATATTTTTGTATTTTCTTGCCTGCAGGCAAATGTGCTTAATAGTGTATATTTAGATTAAACAGTATGCCTTGAGTTTAAAACTTTGTTTTCTATCTATCTATCTATCTATCTATATCTATATATATAAATATATATATATATATATATATATATATATATATATATATATATATATATATAGTTAGTTTATGCAAAACTAGGTAATCCGCATGGGTAGACCCAAGGAGGATGATATCCGGAGAGCTCAATGTAAAATTCAGAGCAGATATGTTTGAATAAAAACAGACCACTTTAAGGTTCCATGTAATAAGTTATTTCACCACAACCCCTTTAACAGGGCTCTGGATCACTAGACTTTACTTCCAAAGGTTGAAATGAAAAATGAAAAGAAATTCACACGGACCTAATTTTCTCCTAGTAATAATTTATCCAAATCTCTCCTCTAATATTCTCCAATTGGAAGTGAGTTTAAATAACACGGATGTAAAGTTTAAATTGGGAATTTAATTTAAATTGAAATATATTACCCCTTAACAATTAGTATTGACGATAAAGTTATTTAAATTGGAAGAACCTTTGATAATTATGTAGGTATATTAAAAAAGTCACGCGTTTAATTTATGAACAAAACTCAAACGAATAGATGTCAACTGAATAATCAACTAGAAAAATGTATGTGTACAGATATATAGAACATTGTAAAAGAAGGACCTAACTCTCTGGTAGTAATCCATTATCCAATTTTCTTCTCTAATATTCTCCAATTGAAAGTGAGTTTAAATAAATAATACGGAGGTAAACTTTAAATTGATAATTTAATTTAAATTGAAATATAATACCCTTTAATAATCATTATTGATGATAAAATTATTTAAATTGGAATAACCGTTGATAATGAGGTACCTAAAACAATCACGAGTTTATTTAATTAAAGAACAAAAATCAAACGAATAGGTGTCAACTTAACTATCAATAAGACAAAAGTTTAGAAAAAGATTACTAAATATAAAATGGATTACTTTTTCAATGTACTTTCTATGAGTTTTTCCAATCGATTGTCTCATAGAAAATACCCAAAACTCCAACGAACTTCAAATTAAATTCTTCGTAGATTGTCTAGACATTTCGATTTATATCAAACCTTAACCTCCCAAATATACCCTTTAAAGTAATGTGAATTAACAGCGTCTAAGAATTGGAATGAAACTTGACCTCGTGGAATGTAATTTATTAGGGTTGTTGTAGCTTCTTCCTTTAATGTCGGTCTTCTCACTCACCCCTTACCCATCTATATCTAGAGAAAATACACGTTAAGTTTAAGCGACGTCTAGCCGACACACAGTGGGGTTAAGAATAAGGAACTGAAATGGTACATCAAACCCACTCATATATTCTCTCCCACATCACTTTCTGACTTCGTTAATTTTACATATGCTTGATGCGGTCCGTCAAAAACGTGTGATTTTTTTTCATTTTTCATTTCAACCTTTGGAAGTAAAGTCTGATGATTCAGAGCCCTGTTAAAGGGGTTGTGGTGAAATAAATTATTACATGGAACCTTAAAGTGGTCTGTTTTTATTCAAATATACATACATATATATATCTATATCTATATATATATATATATATATATATATATATATATATATATATATATATATATCTGTTCATTATCTATCTATCTATCTATCTATGTATCTATCTATCTATCTCAATCTGTTCATATCTGTGTCAATCTGTTCATATCTATCTATCTATCTATCTATCTATCTATAACAATCTGTTCATATCTATCACAATCCGTTCATATCTATCTATCACAATCTGTTCATATATATCTATCTATTTATCTATCTATCACAATCTGTTCATATCTATCTATCTATTTATCTATCTATTTATCTATCTATTTATCTATCTATCACAATCTGTTCATATCTATCTATCTATCTATCTATCTATCTATCTATAAAAGTATTTAATGGGTTTCAATCCGACTTAATTTCTTATTGCAATATAGCCTCTGATCGAAAACTTGACGGTTTCAAGGAGCGTAGACCCTACTCTTAACCCAGGTATACCCTGGCCCAAGGTTGTAGCTTCTGTGACGCTTATAGCTATGGGTAAATAATGAACCACCAGACAAAATATTATTATAATAAAATGTCCAACAATAAAATTTTATAGGAAAATATCAATTAATACAACATTAAAAAATAAAAGTACAAAAATTGTTGTAGTAAAATTAACAATAATATATTTTAAGAGGTACAAACTATATATAAAAATACATACTTTTACCTTGAAAGTATATAATTATGTACAAAATACCTGTAGTTTAAAGCATAAAATTACGTAAAAATATTTACTTTTCGGCATTAAATTATCCATATAGGTTGATGTGATGCAAAAGAAAATCAACAAACCGATTTATTGCCATAAACTTCGTATTCGTGTGATTTTTTAAACGTTGTTAGATGTTAATTTCACTGTTCGAAAGATAATAATAAAACTGAGATGTCTCTTTAACACACCTCTAAATTAAACTAAATCTATCTATCTATCAATCTATCTATCTATCTATCTCAGTCTGTCTATATCTATCTATCTATCTATCTATCTATCTATCTATCTATCTGTAAAAATGGTTTCGGAATAATGAAACCAAGAATTCGGGTGTTCGCTGTTATATATCAAAGACGCAGAAGCTTTTAACGGATTTATTGAATAACGATTCAGAAAAAACACACTAATTATTCATTCGTTCTTTCTTATGTATAAATTAAACAGCAGTTTATAACGGATATATTAAAAAGTCGTCGAGTTAATGGAACTCTTTCAGTTTGAAAGGTATGCCATCAAGATTTCAAACCTTTTCTCTTACGTACAATCAAGACTTCGGAAGAAAGTTTGGCTAACATGTAGAGCTAGATTTCAAAAGCGTACGACCTCATTCTTTAACACTTGGAACATTCTGTATTTTACACCCTCCGTCTCGTTGAAAGTACTGCATGGGCAACGGTCGATCTTCCACAAAACATTTACCATCTTGGGTCTTCAGCCTCAATTCAATTCAGTGAAAGAACAGGAGCTGAACTAAAACTTTGCAACGGTAAATACAGGCTCGCCTGACACTGACATCGTTCACTGAAGTGAAAAATGGACACGGATGTCCGCTTAAGGTCGGGGAGGAATTGAAATATAAGTTAAAAAAAAAAATCTTTGATATCCGCCCCCTCCCCTACCAAACTGTAGTATAAGTCCAGCCTACCCCATAAAATTTGATAAGTATCTGTCGTTGGCGACGGAAAATTGAACATGTGTGGAAAGTCACTTTGGCCATGCTCGGACCCTGTAAGAAATGGTAAATGTAGTATTTTTGAATGATACTTTTCGTGTAGTGTGCTATGATTGTAAATTCTTTTGACACAAGTTAATTCTTTCCTTTTCAGTCCCCGTTTCTTCTTCTTCATTATTATTATTATTATTATTATTATTATTAATAATAATAATATTATTATTTTTATTATTATCAACTTGAACATGCAAACAGGGTAAGGCAGAAGTACCTCCACATATTCCTCCCAGAAATAGCTCTAACATAATGGTATGACATTAGTGGCAATGGTGTCTTCATCTATGTAATACATTACAAGTATATGGGTGGCATTTCTGAGGGAGATACATGGGCGGTGTTTATGCTGCATCTCTCTCACTCTCCCTCTCTCTCTCTCTCTCTCTCTCTCTCTCTATATATATATATATATATATATATATATATATATATATATATATAGTAATTAAAGGAATAATATATATATATATATATATATATATATATATATATATATATATATATATATATATATCATATTATTATTCCTTTAATTACTGGAATAAAAAACACAGAAGATGAACTTAGGAGAGTTTATCAACAACTTCGAGCCCAAGCCTCGACACCTTATCCGAAAATTTGAAAAATAGAATGACAAATGAAAAAAGTTTATATATATATATATATATATATATATATATATATATATATATATATATAGTCTTAAGGCATAAAGTGCTCAATATCAGAGATAGAGCGTGTGTAAATATAAAAGTTAGGATTGAAGTCAACACTTAGAGGCGACAGTCTGTTTCATGCTAGACGCAATTATCAGGCTACGAGTCCTGTTCTTTTTTTCGGTTATTTATTTATATACGGGTCAGTGGTGCATTGTGGGTTATCCATTTTGGCGGATATTTTTACGGAAGTCGTTTGTTTATTTATTTATTTGGATTAAATTATTTTGTTTGTCTTTATTTTTATTTTTTTATTTTTATCTTTTATTTTTATTTCTCATTTTTCATATTTATCTTTTTAGTTTAATCAATCCCAAAATTGAATAAATTGCTTTATCTTCCCTTACCAAAACAAAACTAATAGATGGGCAATATAAACAAATTTTTCTTACGTTTTTCTTACGTTAATAAAACACCGATTAAAATAATAATAAAAAATATAGATAAGAAATAAAAATAAAAAATAAAAATAAACAAGCAGAATAATTTACCCTAAATAAATAGACACATAAACGACTACCGACAAAATACCCGCCAAAATAAACTACCCACAATGCACCACTGACTCGTATATATATAAATAGCCGAGAAAAAATAAACAGCACTTGTGGCCCGAAAATTACCGTTTGTTTGTGATCTCTGATTTCTTTTTGCTTTTTCAGACTGCTGTGTTGGACATTACGCCAACTTTTTTTTAACTTTATTTGCTATTCTGAAGCCCGTCTAATTTGTTGAACTTTACCCCTTCTATTTTGAACGTCATTTTTGGTTGAGTTTGGTTTTATTACCGTTTTCTTTTACGACTGTTTGAAAATCTTTTTGATTTTTTCTTTTCCATCCTCATTTTTTAATTGTTACCCCTTTCATTTTTGCTCTTTCTCTTTTAGTCTAATTTTCCTGTTTCATTTCCTTTATTTTTTCTTTTAAAATATATTTTCCTTTTCTTTATATTTAATCCTTGTCTGTGTTATTCTTGATTAATTTTAATTTCTCGTTATTTCTTTAATTCTTTTCTTTTAATATCCGTTAAGATTTTCTCGTGTATTGTTTTTATTCTGTGACTTATTTGTGCTAATCTTTGTATTGTCTAACTTGTGTAATTATTTTTGCTTTTGTTTATTTGCTTGATTTATTAGCGTCAGCCATTTTGTTTTTGTAAATAATTCCGGGTATTTTTGAAAGTTACGTATTTTTTATTCATTTATTTTTTTGTTTACTTTTCCTTTGTCTAGCGTTTTATTGTTTATTTGCTTGAACCGATTTATTAGTGTCAGCCATTTTGTTTTTGTAAATAGCTTCGGCTATTTTTAAAAGTTTCGTTTTTACTTTTTCTACCGTTTTATTGTTTATTTTTATTAGCGTCAACCATTTTGTTTTTCTTAAATAGCTCCGGCTATTTTTGAAAGTTCCATATTTTTTTTGTTTTACTTCTTCTTTGTCTTCTTTGCGTTTTTTTCTTTAAATTTATTTGTTTCGCCTTTAGGCGAATTTTGTGCTTTTATTTTTAGTCTGTATTTTTGCCTTTACGTGAATCTTGTTTTTAACTGTTGTCCTTTGTAATTTGTTTTTCATTGCAAAAACTTTTTCGTTTATTTGTTTTTAAATTTAATTTTGCTGCTTCGCTTTCTGGCGAGTTTTTTTCTGTTTAACTGCTATTTTTTTCTCGCTACTAGGCGAACTTTGTTTAAGTTAAGTTTTTCCCCCTCACACACCGGATTTAGGCGGATTTTTTTTAACATCCCTTCCCTTCCGCATTGTATTTATTAAAAAATGGAGAAGAAAATTCTTCGTCTTTTCTTATTAAAAAGAAAAAAAACAGTTATCCCTGATCTAAAATAAAGTCATTTAAAAAAACATTTATTTGCAACCAAGTAAACAAAGACAAAGATGATACGGAGGAGTATCATGTTTTACCTGGTACTTCTCAAACTAAAAACGTGGAAAATAACCCCCAAAATGATTTGAAAGCCAATAATGGCAATAGCTCTGGAAGTATGGAGGCCAATAATGGCCAAAACACTAAAAGCATGGAGGCTAATAATGGCCATAAAGAAAGTAGTATGTAGGCCAATAGTGCCCCAATTAATGACAAAAATATGGAAAATTCAGGGGCCGCGGAATCGCCCTCTTGTTGGATGACCCCACCTAAGTGTATAATCAATATTGCGGATTTCTTGGAGCGAGCCAAGAGTTACGCTCACCTTGTTGTAGAAGGTGGACTCCTGAAAGACCCCCAGGAACTAAGAAAAAATGAGAAGCGAATAGTGCCAATCTTCGTCGTGGACAAGCGTACGTGCAAAATTTGTCGCTAGACGAAAGACACAGTGATAAAATCACTGGAATCCTTGGAGTTCAAGCCACTTAGAGTTTTAAAGGACCCGACTTTTTCATGTGGGACGTATTGTTACCCACACCGAAAAATTGCGTTGCGGCTTAGTGCCGAGAACTGAACACAAAAGATCTGATATTTCGCACTGGATAGTAAGGCCGAAGAAGGAACTGTACCACAATATATGAGGTCCCTCCTCAGGTTTTCGGGGAACATCTCGCGGCGTAACATCCCCAACTGTCTGGAAGGAGGAAAATTGAAGTTGAAAACCGGTATGCTGGAAGTGTGGACTGACTAGTAAACCTCTCCTCTTCCTGCCCAGAGAAGAAAGCCTCTGGAATTCAATCTCCTGTTGATCAAAATCCCCCTCTGACCGCGTCTTTACCTACCGCCTCTTCTGTAATGGGCAAGCCAACTTCTGGAACCGGTAGGAATAACCCTTCGGTTGGCGAAAAGACCACATTCCCAAAAGAGCCTTCGTCCGCTGTTAGTGCAGTTGCGGAGAAGGGGAAGGGGGAATGGCTAGTTGCTGGTAAGGCCAGACAGCGGGTCCTCAGTCCCCTGAAGCCCCAAGGACCAAAAGCACTTACGGCCCCACTCCCTCTGGCAACATTGAGGGTGATGACACGGCCTCTCAACTAACGTTAAAGGAAAAGCGACGCAAATCTGACCCCGGTTTTGAGAAAACTGAAAAAAATCATAGAACTGAAGAAGAAATTGGATAGCCAAAGAAAACAACTAGACCCTATTCCTTCAACGTCCTCTGTTCCACCCACCCCTTCAGCATCCAAATCGCTTCCCCTCAGTAGAGATCCCAGCTTTTATAGTCACAGATCTTTCTATACCCATACACACCTCCAGTCCTTCCCCCATTAAAAAAGACCCTCCCACACCCCTCTGCACACTCGTAGTCCTTACGCCGTGAAAAAGACAGAAATCCCACCACCCTCTGCCAAACGCCACAGAGCGAAATGTCAAGAAGTCAAAAAGAAAACAATTTACAATTTGGGAGAGGATGTTTGCTGCATCTCCCCGGCTCACCCGGAAAGTGCCAGAGATTATGGCAAACGTATCAAGAACTTACGCTACCTCCTATCAGTTAAGCAGTATGCAGACCTGGATGTGGAAGTACCACAAAATTTCCCTCTTGCACAAAGGGTTCTAACAGTCATTAGAACCGGCCCTGGAGCCAAACAAATATGGGCGATGTTGGACGAGGCCATCATGTCCTACAAGATGACATTGCCCATTGCCATTGTACAAAATGAACAGCTGAAATCATTAAAACAATTTTGTGTAGGGAGGGTCACAGTTTTAGTTCACCCCTCCCTGTATAGAGCCCTAAATCTTCCACTGGGATATCGGTGGAATCTCCCAAGACGGCTCCATCAAGACTGAGATGGGTCATGGGTCTATGGGAGAGGCTGTTGGTATCCTTAACCCGACCATGTTTAAACCAGTAGTACAACCATAATCTGTTTTCATAAACTTCGAGGTGAATGTTTATTGTGTGCAAGAGACCCGTTTTTTTTCTCATGACCGTGAGGATTTGCTGTCTAAGGAGTTCTCCCTTTATTCAGCATGATTTGATGGTCGTTTAAGGGGTGTCTCTTGGCTAGTGAGAAAGTTTTGAAGGCTGCATGTACTCTTGTCTTCGCAGATCCGGCGGGCAGGCTTTGCGTGCTGGATGTTATCATAAAGGCTCTACGGCTCATTGGGGTTTATGCGCCCAATATCCATTCTGACCGACCTGCTTTGTTTCGGCAGATCGGGCCGTACTTGACGACATCTCGTCGGGTAGTTTTAGCGGGGGATTGGAATACCGTCCTTGACCCCGATACAGATCGTATAGGGCAAAATCCGGGTACTAACAACCGGGACCTGAAACCATTTCGGGACTATCGATGAGTTTGATCTTGTCGGTAAGTACCGGAATGAATACCCTCGGGAGGTAACATGGACTTTGACAAATAATGGCAACTCGGCTCCTGGGACGCTTGCGAGCTACCTCGACCGAGTCATAGTTAAGAGAGTCGATGTAGGGCTCTTAGAGTGTCCAAGCTTCCACTATATAGTTTATACGGATCATAGGCTTGTCCGGGTCCGTGTAAAATTAGATAAGCCTAACCAGCTGCTACTAATGATTCAGAGGGAATTGACGGGGGCGGTTGTTGGTAACGCCTGGTGGGATAATTTAAAATAAAAAATTAGAACGTTTGCTGCTGACTTTAATCGTCGACTCAATGTAGATAGATTAGCGGCGCAAACGGCTTTAGAACAAAAAGTTGATAGCGTAGTAAAGTCCCGTAATAGTGGGGAAATAGCCTTAGTTAAGGCAAAGTTGTCCCCCTTGTTTATCCAGAAGGATCAAGCTCTGGTAGTTAGGGCTAGGTTAAAAAGAATGTCCTCTGAGGCGACGAATATGGCCGCTGAACTGCGTGCAGAGGAAAATCGGAGCGCAGCTCGGCGACATATCGCGTGCGTCACATTGCCGGATAATCGGACCGTGACTACAAACGCGGGCATAAGCGGGGCCATTCGAGATTACTTTCAAGATCTTTTCACCAGTGAGCCCGGTCTGAGCCTTGCTCGGTTCGAAGCCTATTTCGCCGACTTTCCCTGCCTAGAGGCAGCTGAAGCGGCTAGGTGCGTTGGTCCCATCACAGAGTCGGAATTCTGGGAAGCGCTGAAACAGGTTGGTCTGGATAAATCTCCGGCTCTCGATGGTCTTCTCTTCGAAGTTTACGTGAAACAGTCGCCCGTTTTTGTTCTTTGCTGGAACTCATCTTCAACAACTGGATTAAGCAGGGGTCTATACCCCAACGCTTCACCAGGGGTGTGATCAAGTTGCTGCGTAAGGACAAGAACGGTGGGGATGGGTTAAATAACTTTCGCCCTTTGACTATGTTAAACACGGAGTTAAAGATTTTGGAGATCTTAGCCAACCGTTTGCAGCTTGTCCTGTTTAGTCTGATTGGCTCCGAGCAGACTTGTGCTGTGAAGGGCGGGACTATTCAGGATAACCTTCATATGGTACGCTTGATCTTAGAACAAGTCGACAGTGAAGCCGCGCTGATCAATTTAGATCAGTCCAAACCTTCGATAGGGTTGACCATCGGTTTCTGGGGGCTGTCCTTTCGACTGCCGGTTTCGGAACAGACTTTCGCTCCTGGATCCGACTTTTGCATGCGACCCCCGGTGCGCTGGTGGAGGTGAATGTGGTAAGATCGAAGCCTTTCTTATTGTCTTGCTCCATTCGTCAAGGTTGTCCGCTGTCGCCCTTGCTTTACGTTCTTGCGTTGGAACCATTCCTTCGCAAGTTAAAGGCGAATCCGGTCCTGTGCGGAATTTCCCTGCCTGGGGCTACCACCTCAGCAAGGTATTCTGCTTATGCTGACGAAGTTTCGGTCCTTGTGTCGAGCAGAGCCGAGATTGACGAAGTTAGCAAATAGATCAGTGGGTATGACATGGTGACATGGGCCAAGATCAACACCGATAACGTCTGTTGGCTTGTGGTTGGGTGCGTGGAAGGGAGTTTCTCTTCCCGGACCTTTCCTCTGGACGGATGGGCCGATCAAGATACTCGGCGTCTGGTTCGGTCCTGATCTCCAGTTGGAAATAGATTGGTCAGAGGTACAAAAGAAGTCCGAGATCGCGTTTAATCTGTGGTCTCGGAGGAGGCTTTCCTTGAAGGGTAGGGCGAGAGTATGTGTTTCACACATCTACCCGATTCTCCTTTACCGACTCTGTACTTTCACTCCTCTATACCAGACTAATTTTATTTGTAAGGCTCTTGTTCTCTTTCTTGTGGAGAGACAAGGCCGCTATATTATCTCGCGAGATCTGTTGCCTTCATCCCTCTGAGGGCGGTCTGGGTATGCCTAGCATTGAGATTCGTCAACGTATGCTTCGTATCAACTTTCTAGACCGAATGTGTCGCGTATTGGATGAGGATGGCGCCATCTGGAAGGAAGACGTCGGTAAACATTTCCCATCCCTGAGAAGTGTGCACTCGTGCCGGAAGGAGGCCGGCCGTAAACCCCGAGCCGAATGCTCCTTCTACGACGAATGTCGTCGTGGTCTGAAACTCCTCTTACGGGCGTTGGATGGCCTCTCCAACGTCCAGGCGTTGTCTCGTATGGCATTGTATCAAGTGTTAGTCAGGGGGGCCGTTCAGGATGATCTGATTGACGAGCTCGGTCTTACGAAGCAGGAGGCTCGCTCGATATGGCCTTGGGAGCCTGGGTTGAAATGCCTCAATAATGATGAGGCATCACTCTCCTGGGTCGCCAAGAGACTTTGTTTAGCAGGCTTGCATAAATATCCAAACTGCCGTCGCCCTACTGGTGAAGTCGAGACCATTAATCACGCCTTCTTTCATTGCAGTATGGTAGTGCCGTTGTGCAAGTTTGTTGGAAGCCTCATGATTCGCATGCTGCGGGGAAAGTTTTTTGTCCTTGAGGCCAGTTCTGTTTGTAGCAATGTGATGCCGCAGATGACGAAGGATGAACATGATGTTTTCTGTTGCTTACTAGGTGTTTTGAGAGTCGTGATTTGGACGACGCGTCAGAAGGAATTCTATGAGAGCGAGTTGTTCTCTTCTTCCCAACTGATCTTGTTCTTTAAGCATCAGATTAAAGTCAACCTCATCAGAATTTGGCAAGAGGTGGGTAAATCTTGCGCGTATGTGCCGAGTAAAAGGGGCTGATTTGGAGTGGCATTTCGATGCCGCTTAGGCATCAGGATATTGTTTTCCTGGTTTAAACTTAGGTAACCCATCCCTGGATTTAGACTAGAAGTAGGTTTTAGATTTTTTAGATTTTCCCAGTAAACTTAGCTAGCGTGTGTTTGCTCATTTGGCCCCTTTTATTTCTGCCCCACTTTTTTTTTTAGTTTAACTCCCCATCCCCTCCCTCGTTTGGTGGTCAGTGATTTCAATTCTCTGGTGGATGCGGGGCGCCTTTCGTTTCGCGTGCATGTTTTTCGTATTTATTGTTGTGTCAGAATGAGTGCATGTCTGTGCGAGTTCTTGGGATGGATGAATGGGATGGAAGAAAGCTATATTCTTAAAGTCCCGCATCGATTTCGTCTACTTAACGGATTTTTCTGCCACATTTAATGTTTGTGGTGTTTTTTATTACTAACAGGATTTTATTTCGTTTCTTGTAAATAGGTTATAACCATATTGTATATATATATCATTGGGATGGTTTTAGCTTGTTGTTTTTATTCCCCTCTCCGCTCAGACAACGATTTGTACATATGGACACTATTTAGGACTTTTCATTTAGACACAGAGGTGTTTTGGTGGATGTAGTAAGAAAGGTAAGTATGAATGTGTTGTTTTGGTGATAGGAATATTGTTTTGTACGATTGGGTCAGTGGTTGTGACTAGCTAAGTTATAGAATTAAGACAGACGATGACCGTCTCTTCCCCCACCTTTTTGGCCTTGTGCCACATTTACTGTAATATTCAGTAATAAATATCGTGGCCTGACGATTGCGTCTAGCATGAAACACACTGTCGCCTCTAAGTGTTCACTTCAATGTTCACTTATATATATATATATATGTGTGTGTGTGTGTGTGCGTGTGTGTATAATTGAATAAGATATACCTATATAATATATGTATAATATTTTCATCTTATGCATATAATGGTGTAGAAACTTTTTTCACCAAAACAAACTTTACACAGAAAACTTTACGAAAAGAAATCTGTGGAAAATATTTTCGCTTCAATGAACAATGTATGATATATTTGCAATAATGTCGCTTGAAAAATCTAAATCGTGTCGAAAAAAGGACAATTAAACGAATGGAAGCTTTTTTCGTGCACTGTCTTAAATGCAGAATCACGTCTAACGACTTTTTCACTAAATACCGATTTGATAGACTCGTTAAAATGACACGAATTTTACTTGAAGGAAGGGGATTCTATAATGGAAAAGGAATATTTTGAAAATGGATTATTTGAAAGAACGATTTTAATAGAATACTTTGTTATTTACTCGTGTTAGCTGTTTTTTAAACAAAGCCACAAGTATGGGGTATCACTAGATGCTCTCGTTAACCATTAACCTACCCTGAGTCACTAGATATTAATTTATTTTCTCCCATGTGCCATATCCCTTTAGAATTTGGACGATCGTGACTCTCCTTATCATCGTGCCCTTTGTAGCTCTTATTTAATTTCGCATTTTTGCTATCTCTCCTAATCTCTCTATATTTCTGAATTGAGCTATTATGTACACTATTTATATTATTCGGACTATTGTCCTCATCTTTGTCGCCATATTTATGAAAACGTTTCGGCCGTTGTACGCTCTGGCCTTCTTCAGGTGGTTGGACTGTCGAACTGAACGCTTTATTTCGCTGCGACACGAGGGCACAATCTATATAAGACTGAATATTTGTGATTCCGTGCGTGCTTGTGTGGTGCCTCCGTCCGGCGATATTATGATTTAAGTGAATAACATTGAAAGATACGAGTTGTTTATACAGTATTTATTTATTTATTTCAGCGTTATTCAAATATGCAATTTTATAATTAAAATATTTTTAAGTTAAAGACAGACACAGCTATCCCTCTACGCTGTTTTCGCCAGTTTTTGTAGAGTAATTATTTATATTTCAGATTTTTTAAACGAATATTATTTTAAATATTAAAAAAAAAATTGGTATGTCCAAAAATATTTTCGAGTGAATTCGATTTTAAAATATTTTCGGTATATTAAAAAATATTTTTTAAGTTAATATGATTTAAATTTCAAATTCTATTCCTATTAAATTTTGTAAACAGTCAGTAAAACATGAACTTGTAAATGAGAACAATGATGACACGAAGGAATTGAAATATTTAACTGACTAATTAACTTTTATTTCAATTCAATATTGAAATAAACTTCCATGTTTTATAAACTGAACCATCAATTACATAACAGGTTACAGGTAGTCTAGTAACAAATAACGTTGCGGACAATAATCTTCTTTCAAATAATGATAATACCTCATTCCAAAAAATTTTATAATACATGTTCAATAGTTCCTTAATATTTTTTAACGAGATATATTCTTTATTCCACAAATTAGATGTGTCACAAGGACTAAAATATGGGACCCTCAGCGAGGATAGAACTGACTACTCAATGGCAATAGTTCGAGCAAGGTAAGATTGCTAAGCATAACACCAGACCGAGGAGCCCAAATCCTTATTCTATGATTCCGTTAGAAGTGCTTAAATGTCTTAAATGCATAGTAGATTAATTATCCATTATTCGCACTTTCGCTTTCAAATGGCGTCAATGCCTATATTTGGTTCGAATATTTTCAAAATTAAATTAGATTCATAAACAGATGTTAATGTCGAAAGAGAAAGAGGAGGGGAATAGATAATAGACCGTGTTACAAAAAATCGTTACCTCGCTGACTCATCTGTTCCGTATGTTGTATAATGATAAATAGCAATAGATGTTCTGCTTTCGAACATGTCCGGCATGTGATGCCAGAAGACGGACAGCTTCGTCTTTGTTTTATTTCCACCTGCTAGAGGCGAAAAGACACCAAGAGATTCATAGATCCCGTTGAGGTAGCAGAAAGACCCAGCTATTGAATGGTGTTGTGACCAATCTTGAACTCCCATATATGAAAGGTTCAACAGGGATAGGCAGTGAGTTAATCACTATTGCTACGATATAATCATTTTGACCAATCTGAGAGCTTGAAATAAATTTGTTTGTGTGTGCTAACTCACTACATCTGCTTTTAATTTCTATCGATTTGAATATCACAACTTGGCGACAGTATAACTTATATTTCTATAAAGAATACGATATAATCTGTTATATTAAAAAAAAACACAAAAAACTTACAATCATAAAGGCGCAGCTCCTTTAAGGCGTGCAAATACGATAGCCGTGTTAAGTTACAGTTGATACCAGACAAATGGTTGCTGACAGGGGGCAGTTTCTTCCAGTCAAACGCTTGTGGCTTTAAAATTACCCTTCGGCCATATCGTTACTCACGGGTGAAAAAGAAAACAATTTTTAGAATTAAACCAGATTTTATTATTGGGTTGTAATCTACTGCTCTAAGCGAGCGAAGTAGAGATGGGGCGTGACTGAAAGGTAGGGTCACAGTCCATCACCCTTCTTGCCTGTCCGTTCTGCGATGCCTGCTTCGTCCTTCTGAGTGCCTTCTGAGTGTATAGATAACGATTTTCTTTCCATTGTCATCTTCATCTAAAAAAAAAGTAATTTATCACCCTTCTGTGATTTTCTCTCTTTCCAAGCCTCTGTACTTTGTAGTTACTTCATTTAACGATAACCATCGATCAAATGTAAATGTTCCGAATCCTTTCTGTCGACAGTTTCAGCTTTTTCTTTCAATTTAACAAGACATCAGCTAAGTTTGCTGCGCAAACAGGGGAAGATAATCTTTAACAGTCTATCTCTGATTAGATATAATATTGAAAACTTTATTAAAAATAAAAAAAAATATAAAATTTCTGCACTGAATTCTTAGAAGAAAATAAATACTGTATGCACTTAAGTAAACTCCGGGTTGTTATTTTATGGAGAATATACGCGGTTGAACTTTAACAAGTCATGTTTTTGAAAGGATAAATATGCATTTTTGGTGAACGGTTGCATTATACATAGGAATTTTTCTGGAAGAGTTTAAATTCATGTAAAATAATTCAGAGGTAGCGGTGTACATGGAGTTGGCTTATACCCTAATGTTTACGGTAAATATAACTGTCATTTGTAATAAATCATTAAGATTCCTAATTTTCTCCCGACTTCATTCTTCTTTTTATGTGCCACGTTCTTTCAGGACGTGGGGGATCATGGCTTTCCACCTCCCTCTATCGCTTTCAGCTTTCAAAAAGTTCCTTCCCTCTGCTTCCTCCCCCTGACCACGTTCTGTCGTCCGCTTGCTTAAGTCCGCCAGGTATGTAACGCGTTGTTTTCCCTTGTCTCTCTATTCGCCTGGTGAGTATCAGTTTCTCTAGCACCTCCCCAATTCTTCATTAAATGCCCCATAAACTTCAGCTGACTCTTCCTGATGTTAAGTATAAACCTCCTTCTTGTTTGTATTCTCTCCAAAGCCTCATCGTTGCTCAAACGCTCGGTCTATGATATTATTATGATACTTCTGTAGAACCGAATCTCTATCGCCTTGGGTTTCTACTTCATCTTTGAGAAAATCCTCCAACATTCGCTGCCGTAAAGAAGGAGAGATGTCAAGTAACAGTTCAGTATTCTTTTCTTTGTTACCAATGATATACTCCTGCCTCACAGTACTCTGCCCAGCTTACGGATCTCAGTGTCGCACTTACCGTCCTCTGTCAGGACACTTCTCAGATATTTAAACATCCACGTCTGCTTGATTCTAGTGATCCTGACCTTCAAATCGCATTTCGGGCTCATCCTCTCACTGACGACCATGCACTCCGTCTTCTTGTACTTTATTCTTAGTTACTTCTCACTCTCCGTCGCTACCTTCTGTAATTTTATTTCCGTGTCATCTATCAGTGCTGTGCCATCTGCGCATTTTATGTTGTTAAGATTGTTGTTGCCAATGCTAAATCCCGGTAGGGTATCCAATTCTCTTAGAAATGCCTCGCCGTATAGGCTGAATAGGTTGGGTGAGAAAACGCATCCTTGCCTTACGCCCCTTTCTATTTTTGTGTATTCACGGAACTCGTTCCCTATGCGCATGCATGCTGTTTGCTGCCAGTAAAGTGTCTTAATTATTCTGATATAATTCCAGAATAGGCCGAGGTTGCTGTGCAGTTCAATCAGAACCATGTGGCGTATATTGTCGATGGCCTTTGCATAGTCTATGAAACATAGGTACGCGTCCTTCTGCACCTGTATTGCTCTTTCTGATAACATTCTGAACATGAATATCGCGTTCCTTGTTCTGGTGTCTTTAACGAACCTACACTGTTATTGTACTAACTCTGGGCTGATTCTGCTGCACGCTGTCTTTCTTAGAATACGGATGATCGGTTTTGTCACGTGGCTCATTAGGTTCGGTGGAGTTCGCATTCGTTTGTGATTGTTTTCTTAGGCATGGATACGAAGATCGATCTGCTGAGGTCTTCCGGTATATTCCCGCTGTTGTAGATTTCATTTCTTACTTCGGTGTCTATGCCAAAGTCATCTAAAGTCTGTCAGCATTTCCGTTACAATTCCCTCTGATCCAGCTGCCTTGTTTCTGTTCATTTTGACCAGTGCGGCTTTTAATTCGGTTTTCAGAATTCCAAGTTCGTCGGTAGCTCTGTGTATAGCTGGTTGTTCTCTTAGGTCGTTGAAGAGTTCTCCAATATACTTGTACCAGCGTTGAGGAATTTTTTCCTTCTCTAATATGAGCAATCTCTCCTTTGATTTTAGACAGCCTGTTGACGAGCATGCTTTTTGTCCTGTTAGTTGTTTTATTTGCTTGTCTATGTCTCCTTTGTTGGTAGTGCTCAATCTTTCTATTTCAGCACATTTTTCGTCTAGCCATTCTACCTTAACTTGCCTGTAGTGATCGTATTTTTTGATTCGTTTCGCTTGTAACAGAAAAGCATTCTGTATCCTGCATGTATAATGTTCGACTGAAGATAAAGCTATATGTCTTACGGATAATGCCTACTGCCTCTTTTTGTTGACGATGAAAATAAATGAAAAAGATTCGTATTGAAAATCAGTAAAAACAACGCAACAGCTCGTCTGGATTTATGTGGAGACTACAGAAATGAAAAAAAAAAAGTAAAAACAAATGAAATGACACCAGTAACAGGGAAAAGTACTAAAATAGTTTCATTCAGTTGTTTTTTTATTTTTTTTTATTTTATAGATTAATATCTATCTATGTCCAATAGTAATACGCAAAATCAGCTGAGATTAGATATTGTCAATAGGCATTTCGCAAATTTTTTAGGTTTATTTATAACATTGTTTAATAAAAAGTATCACTACTTCCCTGTTCTTAAGATAAATTTCTAATCCTTACAAATGTAAGACTTCCTTATATTAAGATTCATATTAAATCTTATCATTGATGTGGATTATTTAGCTTACGTCATCTGATAACCTACTTGATAAGCCAAATGACAGATATTCAGTTTTTTGTTTTAGGGATAGTGGAGAATAGAAATTCATTTGTATAAGAATTCATTGTTATAAAACACAAGCATAATATCGCATTGTTGGCATTTTCCTCTCAGCTCCAGATTAAGGGCTTGTTTTAATGAGATTCCTTCATTCAATATTTCACAGGAAGCAAATATATTTCATGTAGAATCTGACGTTAATGAGACGCAAAATGAAACAAAAACAAAATAATACACATTTATATCGAAATGTCTAATTTATTAATATCGATTAGTTTAGCTGTGCGACAACATGAATGAAATATTGTTAGATAATTACATATGTATTCTAATACTTATGTTCTTCCCTACACTTGCAATACTGTACAAAGTTATGTCTAATAAATAATTCAGGACATTACCTTTTAGCAATCACTACATTGAGTAGATTTTAAACATTGTATTGAGTGAATATTTAAGAGATAGCAAGCAGACTATTACAGCTCTAACAGAACCAAGCTTCGCTGAGTGCCACATAAACATGTGTCCCTCTTAGTCTAAGCAAAATTTTGTAAATATTTATAGGTTCTCTCTGGTGGAAATGGCTCGAAATTAAACAAAAGCTTTCTACAGCTTTTACAGTTTATTGAAAGCCAGGAAATATCTTTAGATTGTAGGGCTTTTTTATAATAATAATTATTTAGTGATACTTGTCTTACCAATTAATCTATTGCTGGGGGTAGAAGAGGTGGATTCATACATTTGTCAGTGTTATGTGAATATAACGAACCCAACATGAATTGGAACTCGGCTTTCCGAATACGATTCCGACCACCGCACATTCAAGTTTACAGCACCTAATATTCCCAAGCGGTTACCTATCTAGGTATTGACCATGCCCAACTTTACGCAAATTCGTGATGTAACCGTATTAAGTAAAAGTGCAAATTATCCAATCTTCACAGGGCTTGTCACTTCTTTGTCCTTGTGTCAGACGAAATAAGATAACTTTTTGTCTTCTTCCCCGCCGTTAACACGTAGAAGGAAACTGGCTACTACTTTACTGTGCTCGCCCTAAGCCTGTTTGTTAGACGTATGTGAAACGCTCGGGCGATCATGTATCCTACTGATTCATGATTGTCCAACAAAATGCCGACTGGAATTTGAAATCGGCTCTCAGATATATCATCCCAAGACGTCATCCATTACAACTCGGTTCATCATAAATCGCACATCAAGCTTTTATCACCTGGCATCCCCATGCCTTCACTCATCTAAGTTCTGACCTAGCTCGACTTTGCTTAACTTCAGTGATCTGTCGAGAATTGTTCTTTCAACTTGATATAGCCGTAAGTTCTGAATAACTCACTCTAGTACAAATCTTCGACTCAAATGCTTTCCACCTTTACTGGCTATCATATTTTTAATTTTTTTCAAGTATTAGACAGTGTAAATATTTCTGGCCTTGGTTGTCAAGTAATGGACATTGACCTCACCCACACAGGCCTTCACTATTGCTAATTGGAATTCCTATATTGCCAAATTAATCTAAATAAAAATTATACTGATGGGATTATTTGTATCTTTATTTATAGGCAAAGTATATAAGACAGAATCGAAAACAAATGCGTTAGTTGCAGTATTTTGCGTCTCATAAAGATTAAGAGCATTTTTCTTGTTTTATTATTTTTTCGTCTATAAACTGCAAAAAAATCTCGTTGGATTTTTCTAATTATTGACATTTGACTATGATTAAATATTATTTCCATTTTGATATCGACTTGGCCTGTTAAATATGTTGTTTCTTACTAATGTTTCACATTCCCTATTGCTTACCTGTTCATTTCCCCTTCATCTCATCCAGATTTTCTTTTCTTTCATTATCTTCTGTTGCTTCTTCACTTTAATATTTTTCTCTTTTTTTATTTCGTTCTTTGTTTGCTGACCCTGTTTTACCAAATCACATCAATCTTTTTTCTTTCTATTCCTTTCTTAATTCACTCAACTATTTTCTTTCATTCTTATGATTTTGTCTACATTTTTTTTATATTTAAAACATTTCTTTTCATTAACCTGTATTTCCTTCATTCTTTTATTCCCTTCTGTTTTCATTCATTTATTTGATTTCTTTCTTGTCTCTGTCTTTATTTTTTGTTTCTTTCTTTTCTTATAGCCTTAATTTTCTTTCTCTCTTTATTCTTCCTCTTTTTTATTTTTTCATTCTGTTTTCTTTGATATATTCTCTTTTGTCTGTGTTTTTTTTTCTGACGCTTTTCTTTTTTATGTCCTTTTCTTTCCGTTTCGTTTCTTTTTTCTCTTTGTTTTTTTATTTGTTCTTATTGCTTTCTACAGTCGACATAAAACTCTTCAAGTTCTATGCAAACTTTCTTCTTCAGTCCATCATTAATTGCTTTTCTTTTCCTTTTTTTATTGTGTTATCTTATGATTAATATTTTCTAGTGAAATAGTAATACAAGTGTTATCCATTTTTATGTCTTTCACACGAATGTTTGGAGAAGCATTTGACGAACAAGCAAAATTGTTAATAAAATTGTTTCTTTCGAATCATTACTTGCGAACGAAGTACAATAATAATTTGTGTGTATGACTATATTCACCAACAATTATCAATGGAGTTTTCATATTTATACATAGTGATGCTAGGGCTAATACCATACAAGCATAGACATTTTCAAAAATCTAACATACTTCCAATTTTTTTATCTCATTCCATCTCCCATTCGCATGTATCCCGACGGACATAAACCCCTCACTGTCTAGTCTATTGTGATTTTATTTTAACACTGACAAGTTACAAGAAGAACGAGGTCGATATTAGTATTATTACATGACAAAATCCAGGGCAATTGCTACTGAATTGTAACCAGAAAGACACGAGTCATATTCTTTAATTGGATCGTCAGAACGAGGCAAATATAGTCCTGAACATGACGATAAACTACACCCGGCAGCAAGGCCCCTGACTGAGAGATTAAAGGTTTTGGGGAGCATAGAACCACCTTTTAAGTTCTGTTGTTCCTAGGTCCATTCAAACTCTGGGATGGGCACTTGTTAGAGACCAAGCTATGGAAAAATAGTAAAGAAAATCAATATATATATATATATATATATATATATATATATATATCAAGTGAACAGAGATGTCAACACTTAGGGCGACAGTCTGTTTCATGCTAGATGCAATCGTGGCCTGACGATTGCATCTAGCATGAAAAACTAAGTGTTGACTCTATGTTCACTTTTATATTTACACACGCTCTAGCTCTGATATTGAGCACTTTATCCCATAAATATAGCACATCTTAAGACTATATTTCTTCATATATATATATATATATATATATATATGTGTGTGTGTGTGTGTGTGTGTGTGTGTGTGTGTGTAAATAAATATATATAAACATAGCTGCAATACATCTTAAGGGAAAATGACCAACAACACTTTTTATAGCAGAATACCAAAAATACATTTTAATAATAAAATTACCATCTGTAGATATTATAGTAAAATTCATTGTCATTTTTTTAATTGCTAATATTAATCACACTGATTATTTGCTTTTGAAATATTATTTTGAAAAAAATCCATTTAATAAATTTAATTATGAAATGTCTTTCTCTTAAATTAATTATAATGTTTGAATTTTCATATTTAGAGTTTGGCATTAAGCAAACTATACGGGTTGATATGTCGCTAAACAAATTAACCAAATTTCATATGGGTGTCATGCATGGCTCAAAGCTCATTGAGAATTATCTAAAATCTCAACTGTATACAATAGAATTCTAAGATCAATGGTTAAAATGCATTTGAGCAAGTGACGCCTATACATATTGGTGAAGAACACACCTTTTTTGAACTTTATGTACTAGAGCTACAGAATCGTAGAAACAGCTAAAATGGGTATCACATGTAACTCGAAGAGAAAATAATGACATAATCAAGATATTCTGATTTCGTGCTGCTTCAAGTAAATGTTTAAAAAGGTTTCCATCAATAGCGGAAAGGGCCGTAACAGCTTCTGGATTTGAGAAACGTATTTGCCTGAAAAATGTTTTAAGAAAACATTTTTATAATTTCCAACTGTAATAGTTGAACCTGCTCGGTCAAGTAATGCCGAATTTTTCCTTATAAGGAAACGGCGAATATTAACATTACCAATGAAATACTTTCGTGCGCGCGCGTGTGTGCATTCACACGAGAAGTGTTAAAACTTGCACTTCATAAAGCTTATTAACTGTTTTTTTTTTTTTTTTAGAAGTACAAGGAAAAATATTATTTTTGAACTAATTCCATTTTTTCTTCTTTTCCAAATCTCTTCTGCTTTTAATTCTTCAGACAACACCTAATTTCAATTATCTGAATATCTTAGGGATATATTTTCATAGATTATCAGGGTATTTTTTATTTATTTATTTTTTTTGCAGGGCTTATGAAATGACGAAATAATTTATTCAAGGATGAATTGTTATTCCTCTAAGAATTTAAACAAAATTACTAATAATCATAATTTTAAAATTCCATCTAGGCAATCATGTCACTCCACAACTTCGATTTCTATTTAATATTTGACCTGCCCTAACCTCTTGTAAATGATAATGGATTTATTTCAAGTAATTTTTCACAATTTTTTATTCAGAATTTCTCTTCCTCTAGACTTGCAGCGACTCAGTTTACATTACTATTTAACTCATAGCTGGCTCGTAGAGAAGAGAAGAGATGTCAGTCTAACTTTTCTAAAAGGATATTTGCGGAAGTGAACGCAACAGACAAGGTTGGAATTTGAACTCAACCCACCGATTTCACTTTCAATGTCAATAAGAGTTACGCTTCCCACACATTCCGGTAAGCCATCTGGTGCATATAAAACAATTATTAGTCTAGAGCTGTCCGAGGACGAAACGAGCCAGAAATGTGTTTTCTTTAATTTCATCAATCGATTACCTAATTTCAGTCTGATATATTGATTTATATATCTGCCTTGTTTCGGCCATATGTATTGTCTCTACATATTTCTGTCATTCGTACCTCTTAGTAACGTTTGCGATTTTACGATAATCTTCCCATTGATTCACACAAGATTTTTTTTTAGGTGGTCTATTTCCGTCCTCTAACCCATTCGAATTCATGTCTTGAAAGTGTCACATTCTCTAAGCTTTCTCTTTACACATTTTATCTAATAAGTTTCAGTTGTCGTTTTCAAATTCTGAGTGTAAGTGTATATAAAATGGTGAAAGTTTATCAAGTTATCAGTCAATATAAAAATAGCTATAGAGTTAGATTTGAATATTTGTAGCCAGAAGACTGGATATCCTAATCGCTGAGACCGCTGCCGTAGGAAACTATAGAATGAAGGTCTAACTATCGTGCTGAACCAAATATGAAATTTAAATTAAAGAAATAACGCCAAGAAAGATTGCGAAAAATATGCAATGTTTCATAGAAGAAAGATTGCAAAAATTAATACACATTTATTTTTCTTCTATTTTATTAAATTATATTACTGCAACTTATAAAATGTTTACGTTATAAAACGGTACATAATTGAAATCTATACAAATCGAAATGAGTTTTAATATATCGAAACAATTTATGAATATTCAATAAGATTTATAGCATGAATCCCGGGAGTAGAGCAATTGTTTATGCAAACATATACATATATATCTATAGTAGGTATCTCCACTTGTTCGTTGAAAAAGACTTCATAGCATGATGAAAAAGGCCTAAAACTTAATAAAACAAAGATTTATCATTAAAATGGTTATATTACTATTAAGAATTAAGAACAAAGTTTGTTTCTATAATTTTATTATTTTTTTTAATCCTTTCTATCACGTTCAAAATTTTTGGTTAAAATCTTCTTTATTTTATTTTTTTTTTGTTTTTGCGTTAACGATCGACGTAATATTTATGATTAATGATTTAGCGCCGTTTTCAGTTGAAAAACACATTGATTTGGGAAATCTTGCTAAAATAAAATAATTGTCGGGTTTTAATCAAAATTTCATAACTTTTTCACAAATGAATGAAAGCATTTACGAATCATTTTGTTTAGAAAATCTTATTAAAATTATATTTTTACGTATGTAATTTCAGGAAAGTACAAAAAATTAAATTTCAGTTTCAAATTTATTTTATTCGATAAAGCAGGACTCTCTGGCGAATGAAAATCATCAATTTTTATTTTATATTTCTAGTCATTTCCCGAAAATCTGCTCCGAATCGTAAAATAAAAATTCAATAACACTATGATATTATTTAATTAGAATAGGTTTTAATTACTTTTATAAACAAAGGAAAATATTGTCTTTAGTTAAAAAAACAAAATCTTTCGATGAATATAGAATTTTTACAAGAATGTTCTCATTTTAAAAAATTTTAATTATAATAATTTATAATATATAAATTGTTTAAAATTCAGCATTAATTTAACACGATTAGTTAATATTGTTATTAATTAATAACTATATTTACTAATCAAAAATTAACAAGTTTAATACAAAGTATTTTGCACTAAGATTTTTCAAATAATTTTTATTTTTTATGTATATGACATTAAGCGTAGCGTGCCACTGTCTGAAAGTATGGTCGACCATATACGACATTATTAGAGCGATGATTATATTAAATTTAAATTAACATTCCTTAAATTAGATTACGAGGAATATATTCCAACACTTTATAGATTACTGTCTACTTAATAATTATATGATATAGTTGCTCAACCGTCATTTTCTTAAATTATATTTTAAGAGATAAAGTCTCAGTAAGGGTGATGAGACATTTATTATCACTTTTTCAGTGAAAAGCGATGGTAACAAGCGCGTAATCACCGCTACTATTTGTTTTAAGAATCCATTTCTGTGTTATTTTAAACTTAACACTTAACATACCAAACCTAGTATGTCAATGTTGTTTAACAACTGGGAGTTATCGGAGAATCCCATGGTCTTTCTTTTATTTCTAAGTATTTGTTGCGGTAGATTACTCAAAATATGCTAACTCGCTTTCTGAAACTATATTTTAGCATATCATGTTCAAGTATATTTTTGTTTATTTCAACAATACTAATAGAAAACAAAATATCGTCATACACTCCCACTCATAAAAGTCTTTACATTTTACATCCTGATTGAATGCAGTATAAAAAATTGCTATATAATTTCACGAGGGTAAATGGTACAGATTCATTTTTGCGATCGCTACAGTCCATAGCACCTGTCACAGTGGGCCTGTATTCCTATGTATCTCACAGACAAAACGTTTGCATTCACAGCATTTCCGTTCGTTGTTTCTCGGACAATGGCGTTTCTGCTGATGCCGTGATGTAGATGGTGGTCTTTGGGCTCTGACCACTGGAGGATGTAGACCATTTGGATTGCTTGCTCTGCGCAGAATCAACTTTGTTAGTTCCTTGCTTATCTCCAATAGGAATCGATATTTGCGATTTTCCTGTTGGCTGTTCCAGTCTTTGACTTCCGATATTCAAATTATGAAAATAGTTTGGGCTTCATGAAAACCCCCAAAGGACATCTTGAGGTACATCTGACACAAGAATATTACCAATTTGTCTGCATTGTCCCCCGCGACTTTGCTGAGATTGTATTCAAGTAACATATGGGCTTCTTGTGACTTTCATTGGATACTGAATAATCAAGAAAGACAGTTGAAACTACACGACCTCTTTTGTTTTTCAATGAGGCGAAGGTGACCACTACTACCTCGTCTGAGAAGATAAGTCTCTATGACAGAATGTCTCTAACTTTTTCCGTTTCCATCATTGTAGGAATGTCAGACTTTTTGTTCTTATTGTCATGTAAACTAATGTTCTGCTGCAAAAAAAAAAAATCAGTAATTGGCACGGACGTAAAAAATAATCGTCCCTCGTCAAACGTCTACCAGTTCCAAACAATGTTTCCATCAAGTCACAAACTACGCGATGTCCCAGGGTTTTCTCTGGTGCATTTCCCTGAAGCTTTCCAGTGTAGACATGCAAGTTTTACAAATATGACATCTTCACTTCTGCAGCTGACCATCTCGACAAAATTAGAGAGAAAAAAACCTGGTCAATCAAAAGTAAAGTAAAGTAATTCTAACACAAAATTATTAAGAAACGAATTGCTTAATAACTTACCTAAAATTAGGAAAGATTAAATGCCGTATATAATGTGATAAAACCTGCATATCACATTATGAATCACTTTTAATTCTTTATAACATTTAGATAAGTTATGAATCAATTTTCACTGTTTATAGACGGTAAATTTTGCATAAAACCTATGAGATATAGCTGATAAAATATTTTTCATACGATCTCGTCAGAGTGTTATGAGTTTTATCAGATGATTCAAGTTTCATTATATTAGCCAGTTTGATTAAAAGCCAAGAAATATTAATTTATAACGAAATCCAATTGAAGTAATATTAGGCATTTTACTAAGGAAATGAATTTGAGTAAAGAGTGTTATAAAAACATCTTTATTGAATATAATATCTTTAAAGTTACATATTGATTTTCTAAGCCCGGTTTAGATGTAGCATAAGGCCGAAAAAATGTGGCACCTAGTGAGGATTACGCAGTGGTAATTGTTCTAGCGAGACAAGCTTGGTAACCATTGTACCACCTCGAGGTGCCCAACTTTATAGTTATATATGTTATTCTATATTGGTACAATGATTTCGTGATTTGTTGTATTACTTTATATCACAAAAAATAAGCAAGGGCAATTCATTTATCGAACATTCACCTGCGTTTTTCAAAAACTTTAATCCCTGTCCTAAATGTTCGGTGACATCTAATGAAATCAAAAATAGCACGTACCCTGGATACATTATATAGACTCAGAATGTAGAATTAATAACTCGGTGTTGGTTCAATTAAAAAAATATAACAGATAAGGAAATCGAATATTGATGTGTCTACATTAGGAATAGTTTTGTCCAAAAACTTAGGATGCAATAAAACCAAAACATTAATCTACAGACTTGGATCATATTGTTAAATAAGCCAGTCATCTCGAAACGTTCATAGAGATATCGTGCATTGTTTACGACCCGTTCAGTAATGTCTTAAGTGTGGACAACTAATTTATCAGATCAGTGATCAAAAAATAATCTCCTGCGAATGAACGCTTTAGATCTTTGTGAGGATTATCCTTATTTCGACATCGTAAACTGGCGCTACAGTATCACAAACAAGGGACTTTATGAAATAACATAAACCACGTTACGTGAGGACTTTCATCAGCAGCAGGGAAAAATATTGGTGTCTGGAAGACGAAGAGAAAATAATTACATAATTATGATGTTGACATTTTACACTTCTTCAAACAACATTTTAGGAAGAAACACCCGATTATTTCTGGAAGGAGCAATAACAGTTGCCTTGAGAAACTTCTCTTCGTGAAAAGATGGTTCATCGAGAGATTTTATGTCACCGACAATGACCCATCCTTTTCGATTGAGGAATGAAAAATGTTTCCCTATAAAATCGCTTGATATTATCATAACTGATTATTAGCAAAGTCCCAAGCAAATTTTAACAATGTCAGCTCTGACAGTAACTTTAAACATTTTTTTTTGTCTTAGTGATACAGTCTATTTTAAATCTTCAAGTTCATAAAATAGCTTATAATCGAAGATTACGCAAATAAGATCATACAAATTGTTTCTGTATATCTGTAACGAGGGGTCTGCCACACGTACATAGATATATAGACCAAAACAGTCCAGCCACTAGTCAATTCCTCGTTAAAAGGGATGACTCAGGCGTCAGATAATAATTCAACCCAACTCTCAAGGAAAGGGAATTACCTGAAGGGATGGCACACATGAACTTAACTTATTGATAGTAATCGCTTAAGAAATACAATTTTATCATAAAATAGCTTAGTTTAAAAAACCGAAGCTCAGCAACGCCCGATCATCGAAGTTAAGCAACCCCTGGTCAGTACATAGATGGGTGACCGCTTTGAATTACTAGTTGATGTAAGCTTGCATGTTCGGCAGGTGTAATGAATAAAGGCCGGGAATTGTTAATCCAGGAGCCGAGTTTCAATTCCCGGTGGGCTCGATTTATTCACTTTTAGACAAATACTCTTGGAAATTGTATGAATCCATCTTTTTTCCTCCCGACATTGGGTTAATTAGTAAGGCCTGTGTCACAAACCAATTATTATCTCCGTAAAAATAAAGAAATAGAATCGCGTACAAAATATTTATATTTCGGCATTAAATAAACCATACAAGATGATATTCCGTTAAAAAAAAACATCCAAATTCGAAATTATGGAACAGTTACTGAGGATTGAACTCACAACTCAGTTGTAATTGATCTAACAGGAAATGATAGCCAATCACTATATGAAGAAAGCGTAGCTTAGATGTGACGCAAGGCCGAAAGTATGGGGCACACACTCATTACTCAGCCGTAATTATTCCAATGAGACATGTTTGCTAACCGTTACAACACCTCGAGGGGCCCTGTGCTGTTCTTATATTTGTCTACAATATATTCTTTATCAAGCTTTTTTCTCATGCTTAATAGAGATAACTAATTTGCATCATCTTCTATAGTTATCGAAATTCTTTCCGTTAAAAATGAAGCAGTTTATTTTACAAACTGCGCAAATATGTAGTTACCATTCTGTATATATACCTTTAGAAAACAATAAATATTTATATTATATATTAAGAAAAGAAGATGGGACTAATAATATGAGGCTGTGATGAGAGATCACAAACATTTATATTTATTGTTTTAATTGAAACAATTATAACACATGGACGAAGATGAAATAGGGAAAGGCTGGTCGACACTTTATATCCTAGACCTAGCTAAACTTTTTAACGGCTCATTCTTTCATTAGAATTTTCTCATTCACCAAAAAAACTCATTCCTCACCATTTAATACTATAACTAACCCAATAACACAAAATCACCGATAACTTTACCCATGTCATAAAATTCCAATATGTACAAATATTTCAAATATCTCCTTTTCTAATTTTGTATATGCTCAGGAATAAGGAGAGTAGGAGATAAGCCCATAAAAACAAGTAAAACTTAACGGTCAAAACTAGATATAGCAGATGTTAGTAGTTCACAACCATAGGACACAACCACCCAACAAAATAATGGTCGCTGCATTTCGTCTTTAATCAGGAAGCAGACACACCAAAGAAAAGGAAAGACCAAAAAAAAAAATCAAATAAACTAAAAATTAAAAAAAAAATGTCGAAGTCTGGAAAAAAAAACAATGGCTGACTCAGTCAGGATGAGAAAGGGGAAAATATAAACAGGGGAGATTTGGAATCTTGACATGAAGCATAACAAAAGGAGAGCCGGAAACAGGCCATGAACAACTTTTACTCACAGTAACTAAATAAAATGAAACAGTGTCTAATTTAACCAGGAGAAGGTTCACAGGAAACCGACCCGTTGCGTCAAAGGAAACTTAAAAAGCAAATTAAGGCTGGTCCCATTCACTCGCAGCAAACAAAAAATATATTTTATATAAGTAAAACAATTTTCCCATAAGTAGCTGACGTCGATAACGTGCGCATCGTATATTCACTATGTTTTACATTAGCGTTTTTTTTTTCAATTCTTACGTCATAGAAGAATATTCTTTGGAAAATTAGAAGCGAGAGTCATGTCGGAGAATACTTAATGAAGAATAATACCTTTTGTGTACGAATTACATCAATAAATTATGATAAATTGTAATTTATTTTTGTTTTTACACACACACCCGAGAGGATGTGGCATTATGGTGTATGGAGGATTGATTGATGACGGATGAGTTTTTATGGTGAATGATGAAATTGTAACGAGTGAATGGGTCGTGAAGCGATTAGCGATTAGCGATTAGCTAGGTATAAGATAGTGAAGACCAACTTCAACCCATCCCCCCTTTTCGGCCTTGTGCCAAAATTGTATTAATTTACAATAAATCTCTACATCGATAAATTATGATCATCTTTTTAGAGACAGATATATATATTTACATGCACATACAAAGACAATTATATATATATATATATATATATATATATATATATATATATATATAAAAGCTTGTCACGCAAGAACGATTAAGAATTAGTAGTGAGTTCGATCCTAAATGGATGCCTCATACTTTAGGCCTTCTGCCACGTCAAAGCTTAGATTGAAAAATCACCGTATATATATATATATATATATATATATATATATATATATATACACCAACACACAGACACTGGTGGGATGGATTTTCGTCTAAATTACGCAAACATGAAAATAATACAGACATCTTCTTTAAAAAGATATATTTATATTTACAAAAATTAAACTTGTATATCTTGAAATAGTAAAGAGTAAATTTATTGAATAAAATCGCAATTGGCTTCAACTGCGGTCTCCAGTCGGCTTTGGAATCTCCTGCTTGTTTAATTTGGTGAATACTACCATAATCCTTGCCTTCAGTTCATCTTGATTTTTGTTGGACTCTCGCTCAACTGCACCCCACACATAATGATCAAAGTGGCCACTGCGGAGTTAGGTGGCCAGATGTAAGGGGTGGTGTAGGTGCAGAAATCTTCTGACAGAGTTTACTCCTGCTTGTGTGAGATGGTGCAGAGTCAAGTTGCCCAACATAATATCTTCCCAGCAGCCAACGTCTTGACACAGGTCAGCACTACCTACCCGAGCCATTTGATGTAGGCGTCCCTGCTGAGTCTGAGAAACTCGACAAGAATTTCGGAACGACTTTTCTAATCAGAAAGGTCAGAGTTTTCCGAGTTAACGAAACATTGTAATCCAACTTTTTCCGAAACCTCTGCATCATCCTCAGACTGAAATCCGAACACTCTGAAATTTTCGCATTGGAGTGAATGCCAAGCAGCGTCACATGCCGTTTCCAAATTTGTGACGGGGAGAATTGTGTCGTGGTGCTCACAGACAATGCCCAATTGACTCTACTACAGTGTCTAATCGACAAAATCTAAAATAAAGAATGTGTATGCGCGAAATTAACAATATAAAATGGCGACACCTTCGAATTGCACGATATATATATATATATATATATATAGTTTTAAGGTGAGTTATATTTATGGGTTAATGTGCTCAATATCAGAGACAGAGCGTATATAAATATAAAAGTGAACATTGAACACTCAGAGGCGACATGTTGTTTTACGCTAGAGGCAATCGGAAGGACACGTGGCCTGACGATTACGTCTAGCGTAAAACAGCCAGTCACCTGTGAGTGTTTACTTCAATGTTCAATTTTATATATATATATATATATTACGGATTACCATTTTGTATTATTACTCTCTCTCTCTCTCTTTCTCTCTTTCTTTCTATATATATATATATATATATATATATATATATATATATATATATATATATATATATATATATATATATATATATATATATATGTATATATATATGTATGTATATATATATATATATATGTATATATATATATATATGTGTGTATATATATGTGTGTGTGTGTATATATATATATATATATATATATATATATATATATATATATATATATATATATATAAATTTGGCTCCAAAGATTATTGGCGGCTCTGCAAGAGCGTCCTGAACAATAGAAAACCCTCCATACCTCCTTTGTTCAACCAGTTCGAGTTCATGACCTCATCTACTGACAAGGCTGAATGCTTTGCTCGGAAATTCTCATTTAATTCAACGCTCGACTCCTCAGGTCTGCCCATACCAGACTTCCTTCTAAGAACTGAGGCCCTATTGAGCGGCTTACACATAACCCCCTCATTGGTATTGGGCATTATTTCCAATTTAGACTCCCACAAGGCTCGTGGTGGAGATGTCATACCAGCCATTGTCTTGAAGAAATGCGCGCCTGAGCTAGCGCCCGCCCTCTCTAAACTATATATTTACTGCCTCAAGGAATCCTGTTTTCCTGACTGCTGGAAGTCCTCATCCATTGTTCTTGTTTTTAAGAACTCTGGAGTTCCTTTTGACCACTGTAATTACCGTCCTATTAGTCTCCTACCCCTCTTCGGCAAAGTCTTCGAAGCCCTCATCAATGCCGAAGTGGTTAACCACCTTACATCCCATGATCTGCTCTCAGATAAGCAATATGTTTTCCGCTACGCCCGATCTACAGCTGATGTGCTTACGGCCATCACTGAAACCGTCTACCAAGCCCTTCAAAATAACGGTGAGGCTCGTGCCGTGGCCCTAGACATCTCCAAAGCGTTTGATAGGGTTTGGCACGCCGGCCTTCTTTGTAAGCTTCATGGTTATGGTATTACAGGTCGATTGTTTGACGTAATACAATCATTCCTGTCAAACCGTGAATTGAAGGTCGTTCTCAATGGATTCTCCTCCAGTTCCTATCCCACGAACGCAGGTGTTCCCTAAGACTCCAATTCTTGGCTCCACTCTATTCCTTATTTTCATCAGCGACATTCCTCAAGCCATAGATCCACAAGTTGGCATCTACGCGGACGATACTACAATTTACTCCTGCCTCAAAAACAAATCTAGTGTCGGTAACAAAACTAACCTGGCCATGCGTCTTGAAATGGACCTACAATCGATTGCTAATTGGGGCAAGAATTGGCTGGTCAACTTTAACGCCTCAAAAACTAAACTACTCTCTATTAATCACCATAGAGATCTTTCCCTGCCCCCCCCCATTAGAATGTCTGATAGTCAACTACTTGAGGGCAACTCCCTGCGTCTGCTTTGTCTCAAGTTGACTGCTGACCTGAGATGGAACAAATACATTGAGTCAATTGCTTCATCCACCGCGAGGAAAGTTGGATCTCTGTGCCGTGCCAGGAAATTTTTCTCCCCAGAATCGATACTTCAAATATACAAATCAAGCATTCGCCCCTGCATGGAGTATTACTGCCATATATGGTCTGGTGCACCTTCTGTTTACCTCGAAGTTCTTGACAAGATCCAGAGACGGATAGGTAATATAACTGGCCCTGATCTGGCGTCTCGTCTACAGTCACTATCTCACAGACACGCCGGCACCTCTCTCTGTCTTTTCTACAAATACTTTCATGGTAATTGCTCAGATGAGCTGTTTCACTGGTTCCCAGCCTTCATCAATTCAAGCGCCCTACGTGGCTGGCATCCCGCCCCCACTCTTACACTGTGGAAACTTTTAAATGCAACCGTCTCTTCTACTCCAATAGCTTCATACTTCGCACCTCTAGCCTGTGGAACACCCTTCCCAATTACTGTTTCCTGAGAGCTATAATCTCCAACTATTCATATGTAATGTCAATCGACATCTTCTGATGACCTTGATCTATCCACTATCGATCTCCTCATCCTTTATTCTATCTCCCTATCTGCTCTTGTCCAAATCTTCCGCCCCCCCTGCATCCTAGTGGCTTCACGCCTTGCTCGGGGTGTAATATATATATATATATATATATATATATATATATATATATATATATATATATATATATATATATATTACGGATTACTATTTTGCATCGTTACTCTCTCTCTCTCTCTCTCTCTCTATATATATATATATATATATATATATATTATGGATTGCCATTTTGTTTTATATATATATATATATATATATATATATATATATATATATATATATATATATATATATTACCTGGCACATGTTAGAGGGTATCCTCTAGACGAGGCAGAGTCTCGTCTCGAGAAAATGTCTCTGTTTTCACATGGTGTATAGGGAATTTTTGCTCGGATACCGCACATTTGAAATTCAGCCTTGTGCCACATCTTGCTGCGTAGGGAAGAGCGTAAATAATTATGTGTGTGTTTCCGCATGTGTGTGCGGATGTTCGTGTGTGTGTTCGCGCGTGTCTCTGTGTGCGTGTGCGCGCGCGTGTCTGTAATGTTATGTAATTTTTTATAAGCCAGAAATAAAATACGCAATGATTATCAGACATTACTCATTTAAATGCATTCATAATTTGCAACCTTAATATTTATATTCATATCAGAAATACTTTGAAAATATTTTTAATCACTTCTACTTCGCTAATTAGTTCACATTCACTGCGAAAACAAAGACTTACAATTTCTTCTAAACAATAAAATACTTAATTAATATAAACCAAAATACATATAAACCAAAATACTAAATATCTAAATCTTGGAGGAGGTATTCAATATATCCGCCGTAATCATTGCCAGAAGGGAGACATATGTTTATATGAACGCAAAAGTGAGCTTTTACAGCAGAATTAGTTCATTAATTAATTACTGTAATGAAGCTGACCATACTTTTGATTCTAAAAACGCTTCTTTAATTAAAAGTGAAAGCAATATACTAAAACGAAAGTGTATAGAAAATGTTTTAATCGTTAGATCATTCATAGTAAGACTGCATATCGGTGCTCATAAGGTTTTATGTTTCTTTCATTTTATTTTTCTTGGCCTATTGTCTCTATGTATGATAATAAATAACAAAATTGATAAATCTATAAACAAAATTAAAAATGAAACTAAATGTAATTGGCTAGATTATAATACCTAAACACATATTTTATATCTGTTCAAATTTAAAACCATAAAATTTCAGCGTCGCCTCTTCTTCGTGTTACATCAACGTAAACATCCCTTTTCCGATGAAAACTTAAAAGACGGAAGCCCTAACAGGAATTTGTTTCCGCTTTGTCGTTAATGTTCAAAATGGCTGACCTCTTGTATCCGAGTGTACCTGTATTTTGGGGCGGCTAGATAATCCCTGTTCTAAATAGGTTCATTTTTTTTTTATCCTGAGTAGTTATATATGCCAATCCTTCTTTTTTTTCTGTTTTGATCGGAATCACACCAAGCAAAGCTGTAATGCCACTAAAACAAAATATTCTCCAGTTCATTAATTTTGGTATTCTTCGTATTTTCACAGACTTCTCTGTCTTTGATTACAAAATCCCGTTTTTAAACTTGGCGATCGATTTTGACACGTGCTCACACGGTTCCATTAGCACACAGTTCAATAACCTGCCTTATTTTTTACTCGTACTAAAAAAGTCCAAGCAGAACCATCTGCATATTTCATATTCAATTATGATTTTCAGGAAAAATATTATGACATATGTCTGCATATGCAATTGAAACCTTAATTCACTTTAAAAAGAAAATGTATTTATTTACTGAAAATTATGTTGCAGCTATTGTAAAATGGCTGAATAATTATGTATCTTTTTTGTTTAATCGGTGTTACCACAAAAAAGGCAGTAATGCAATTAAAGCATAAGAGGTTACAGGGATTTATTAGGGAGTTATTAGGAACAGAATCAATAATTATATGACCAGAAAGAGAAGAAAGTAATCAGGTGAACTCTATATAGCGATTGGCATTGCATTTAAATCTTTGCAGATTAATGTTGGCCGGGAATCAAAAAGCTGGAAGGGAGTTCCACAAGCGAGAAATGCGAGAAAAGAAACTGTTAACGTAGAATTTACGGCTACGTCTAGCCACCTCAATTGTAAATTGATGAGATCTCGACGCCACTCGAGTGCTTTTCCTAAATTCCATAACTCTAGGTGTGATAGAAAAGAGAGATATTTATTCTGCTTATATACAGAAATGTAACATAAGGCCATAGTGTGAAATGGGGAAAAGGACGGTCTTCTGTCTTAACGTTAAACTTAGTGTTGAGGCGTTCTCCCCTTTTTATACAAATGGACTCACCCAGTATATACATATACTACGACTATGTGAAGACCCGAGAGAGAGCAAGACCGAGGAGTCGAGTCGAGTCCAGAGTGACAGAGTGTGGAATGGGGAAAAGGACGGTCTTCTGTCTTAACGTTAAACTTAGTGTAAAAGGTTGTAGGTAACCGGAAGAGTGAGGGTGAGATAACAACGTTGTAGGGGACACAGTGAGCGAGCACGTAGACTCAGTAAGAAGTCATACAGCGATACTTCAATACCAAAGACTGCATAGATATTCTGCTACTAACATGTATTCCTGGAACTACTAACCTGCTTTACCAGTTTGTATTATTACGTTAATACATTATCTTCATATATTCATTCCTGGCGTTTGTTATTTATTCGTACCGGATTTCAACCCGGAATCCACAACACTTAGCTAGCCACAAACGTTGGCAAGCGTTGGAGATATTGGAGCGAGACGTCTTGCGGGGGTGTGGGTACAGAAACCGTTCTCAAGCACTGAAGATATCGGAATGAGAGGTCGTGCGCTGGCACAGGCAATCAGGGGGAAGAAAGTAATGTTGCCCTTGAAATGACAAATGGTAATCGCATGTAATCAGGGTAAAAAAGTTGTCTTAGAAGGAAGACAGGTAGCAAATTTAATATTGTTCCGAGAAACAGGATCTCTACAGCGGGTGTAGAACATTTACTACGACAATAGAACGCACCCATAACAAGGCAGATTGGGGTCCACGTATGGGTTCACTGAATACGACAGGACATCATGAGTGTCGAACATCGCAAGGACCACGCAGCAAACTGGCAGTTTACCTGTTAAAGACGACTTACTGGTAAAGGCAATTGATCATACGGTAACCCGGCAGAAAAAAATAGGAAACTTAAAAGATTCCTATCGAGGATAAAGGAAGACGGATTTCTACTGTTCCAAAGAAGAGGGCCACTAAACAAAGCAAAGCTCTCTCTCTAGGTAAAATTCCATCAAATATATAAGCAGAGTCACCATGTAGCATAGAAAATTCATGCAACATGCGTACACGGGGTCGAGCTGGTCTCTAACTTCCCAGACGCTACTCTACACTTCTGCATAGCCTCACCTGGGTTACTGCCCGCCCGATGGCAAACATTTCGTCTACCAGAAAGAAAAACATCCTCGGTATCTGATGGCGGGTTTTGGCACAAGGCCAGTGTTTTACGTGGGGCTTTCCAAGTCCGTAGCTTCATGTAAAATTTACCATAGACCCCATATACACGAGGTCAGGTTGTTATCTAAGTCCCCAGATGAGACTGTGTCCTTCAGCATAGTTTTGTTTTGTCTGCTCTCTGCCAGGAGAAGACAGGTCAACCAGAGAGGAGAAAACCTATGAGTATTTACTTTAACTCCCCACAGAGACAATATGCTACATATGGTCAGTTTGTTTTACCAAGGGAATCCAACTGCCTCCACTCGGGTCACCGGTCAAAACTTGTCTTAGCCGTTCATAGCTTGTCTGAGCTAGTCATAGCCGATCATACCACCGTACGGAACAGATTATGCGGAACAAAACCGAGGATTCTGTCCAGGCTGCTGGATAGAGGACAGCAACCGGCACAGAACAGATACGGTAAGAGTAGAATTTCCTCCGATGGGAAAACATACTTTCATTATTTAACACGGCGTCCCACGAAGGCTGGATATGGTAAAAAAAAACAGGTTTTTAACGTGGAGTTTTCGGAACGTATACGCTGGGGCAAAAATTCCCCGGAGACACCGCTCACAGGCGTCGGAACGCTGTAAATGAGATTCTGCACATCGTATAGCCTCGTCTCGTTTCCTCTCTGCCTTTGAGCAGAGAGATCGACAAAAATTAAGAGAAAACATCTTCTTGATATTTACCGTTGATACCACACTGATCAAGATTGTGACACAAGGCCGTTTTGTTTGAAAGTGGGAAAACGAGTGGAGACACTTGTGTCAATGGTCTAAGCTGATCTAATCTCGTCATAGCTTGTCTAAGCTAGTCCTAGTCGGCCATGCCACCGATACGAAACAATGTGATGGACAAAGTCTGAGAAATATGCCCAGGTAGTGGGGAAGAGGACAGACACCGATACGGAACACATACTACAACAACAAAAACTCCTCCGACTAGGAGACCTATGTTAAGAGACTTAGATTCCATACTGGACGTGATACAATGTCAGTTTGTTTTAACGTGGGAACCCGAAAGTATCCACTTGTCCCACTGGCCTAAACTGAACTTAAATGATAATAGCTTGTCTAACGTTGTCATAACTGGTCATATCACCGTTACGGAAGAGATGTTATGGAACAAGTCCGAAAATTCTATTCAGGCAGCGTGGGAGAGGACAGACACTGGCACGGAAACAGATACTACAACGGCAGCAACTTCGACAGGAAAACCTATACTCTGGGGTATTTAAGTTTGAGTCTTCACTTAGTCAGGGTGTGACACAAGGTCAGTTTTAATATGGTGACCCGTGTGTCTCCTCTCGGGTCACTAGTCTAAACTGGTACTAGCTGGTCATAAGTTGTTTAAGCTACTCGAGCTGTTAATACTACCCTCACGAAACTGATGTTACAGAAAATGTCAGATAATTCTATCCAGGCAGCGAGTGAGAGGACATCCACGGGACGGAACAGACACTACAACAGTAGCATCTCCAGCGATTAGAAAATCTATCCTCTGACACCTCAATCACTCAGGATGCGACACAATGTGGGCACCCGAATGTCTCCACTTGGGTCATTTATCAAAACTGGTCTTAGCTTGTCTATCTAGTCATAGACGTCTTACCACCGTAGAGGAACTGTTTATATAAAACAACTCCGAGTATTCGCATTCTCTCCAGGCAGTGGTGGTGAGTACAGGCACAGAACAAATACTGCAACTATCTTCTCCGACTGGAAAAACCTATCCTTTTTATTTACTGACACCTGGGCGGGGTGTGGCACAGTTTTAACGTGGGGTTTTCCGAGCGCGTACACTCGGTCAAATTTTCCCGCAGACACCTATTACACGGTCTCAGGTAAGCTGTATACCTCTCCAGACAAGACTCTGCAATTCAGCATCGACTCTTCAAGGTTCCTCTCTACTCGGAGGCAAAGAATTCGACAAACATTAAGAGAAAATATATAATCTGGTTATTTACATTTGACATCACACTGAACAAGGTTGTGACACAAGTTCAATTTATTTTAAAGTGGGATCACGTGTGCCTCCTCTAGGATCACTGGTCTTAGTTTGCCATAGCTTGTCTAAGCTAGTCATAGCCCGTCATGCCAAAGCTATGGAACAGATATTACGGACAAAGTTCGAGAATACTATCCAGGCAGCAAGGGAAATGACTGCCACCGACACGGAACAGACACTACAACAGCAGCATCACCTCCGATTGGAATATCTCTCCCATGGATATTTGCCTTTGACTCCCCACTCAGTCTGGATGTGTTAAAAGGTCAAAAGGTGATTTAATGTGTGTACCCGAATTTCTTCAGTCTACCTCCCCAGACAAGACTCTTTACTTCGGCATAGACTCAGGTACTTGCCTCTACACTGAGCAAGTTTATCACTCAAGGTCGTTTTGATCGAAAGTAGGGACACGAGTGTCTCCACTAAGGTCATTAGTCTAATCTGGTCTTGGCGGGTCATAGGTTGCCTAAGCTAGACGCAGACCGCCATGCAAACGCTACGGAATAGATGTTACAAAGACCGAGAATTCTTTCTAGGCTGTGCGGAAGGGGACAGCCACCGGCACGGAACATATACTACAAAAGAAACAACTCCACCATCACGAAAACTTAATCTCTGAGTTATTTACTTTTGACTCCCCATTTATTCAGCATGTGAGACAAGGTCAGTTTGATTATACGTGGCGACCGGAAAGTCTTCATTTGGGCTAATGGTCAAAACTGGTCATATCTTGTCTATGATAGTCATGGCCGCCATAATATCACTACGGAACAGATGTTATGGAACAAGTCCGACGATTCGTTCTGAGCAGCAGGGGAGAAGTCACCACCGTCACGGACCCGTTACTACAAAGCAGCATATCCTTCGAAAATCTATTCCCGTGGTATTTACCTTTGACTCGCTCTGAATCAGGATGGAACACAAGGTGACCTTGTTTTAACGTAGGGATCGGAGTGTGTCCATTCAAGCCACTGGTCTTAGCTGATCATAGCTGATCATAGCTAGAGATAACGCAGCTACGGAACAAAAGTTACGGAACAAGTCTTAGGATTCTGTCCATGCAGCGGTATCAACGGCATCCACCGACACGGATCAGATACTACAACAGCACTATCTCCTCTGACAGGAAAACCTATCCTCTGAGGTATTTATCTTTGACTCCTCACTGGATGAGAATGTGACACAAGGTCAGTCTGTTTTAACGTAGAGATCCAGAGTGTCGCGACTTAGACCACTGATCTAAACGGGTTTTAAATTGTCATAACTAATCTTAGTCTTAGATATCTCCGCTACAAAACAGATGTTATGGAAAAAGTTCAAGTATTCTGTCCAGGCAGCGTGAGACAGGACAACAACGGTGGAGAGGACTGCCACCAGCACTGAACAGATGTTACAACAGCAGCACATCTTTCGACGGGAATGTTTATCCTCTGAGGTATTTACCTTTGATTCCTCACTGAGTCAGGATGTGACATAAAGTCAGTTTCTTTTTTTTACGTGGGGACTCGCGTGTCTTCGTTTGGGCCACTGGTCTAAGGTGGTCATTGAAGATTATAGCTTGTCTAAGCTAGTTAAGTCGGTCATGCCACAGCTACGGAACAGTTGTTACGTAGGAAGTCCGAGGATACTGTCCAGACGGCGGGGAAGAGGACAGCCATTGGCACGGAACAGATACTACAACAGCTGCACCACCTCCGATGTGAAAACCTATCCTTTCAATCCCCACAGTCAGGAGGTTCGACATGTTCAGTTTTGATTTGATCGTGTCTCTCCACTTGGGCCACTGCTCAAAACTGATCTTAGTTGGTCATAGCTTGTCTAAGCTAGTCATAGAGTTCAGACCACTGAACAAGTCCAGGCAGAGGAGGAAAGAACAGTTACCAGCACGGAGAAGATAGTAGAAGAGCATCATTTCCTCAGACGGGAAAGCCTATCCTCTGAGGTATTTACCTTTGAATCCGGACTGAGTCAGAATGTCAGTATGTTTTAACGTGTATGACTCGTGTGTTTCCACTCGGGCCACTGGTCAAAACATGTCTTAGCTAGTCATAGGTTGTGAAAGCTAGTCATAGCTGCCATACCACCGGTACGGAACAAATGTTACAGAACAAGTCGAATGATTCTGTCCAAGCAGCGTCGGACAGGACAGCGACCCGCACGAAGCAGCTTATATATAACATATGTTGATTGCTCACATTTTTCGTCCATGGTATTTTCAGCTGGATTCTTTTTTAGAATCAAACCTTCTCTGTGGCCAAACATATCAATTTCATTTATGATAAACTTCTGCAACATTCACTGAATTAATATTTAATAGCACCTGCGCACACTTTTCTGTTCATATTCAACTTTAAAATCATATTAAAATATATATTGTGTTCTTCCAATCCACTCTGTTATTGACTCAAATAATTTAATTTTCTTCGCTGAATTGTAAAGAGCATAAAATGTATATTGTGCCTTGTAAAAAAAATCAAACATATAAAAGGAAAGATTCAATGTTGACATTTTTAAGCGAATGCATGTTAATCTAACACGTAAACAAATGATCAAAATAAATAATATTAACAGATGAAGAAAATTAAATATTTTTATTTTTGTTTATAAAATAATAACATAATTTAATTGATTGATTCAATAACTGAATTATTTATTTACATTTATTTATCATATTCAGACCAGCTTTGTCTTGATCACGCAATGCAAATCAATGGGATTTATCAACATCAACAACTTTACAATTAACACTTAGGTGTCCTCTTCAAAAAACTCTCTGTATCTGTTGACTAACAATGGTGTTGCATTTATTCCAAGCTCTTCAAATATTACAGGGAATGGTGAAAAATTATTGATTCTTCATTTAACGTCGTAGTCCAATGTGTATTCTACGATTGCTCGTCCAGTGTCAAACAATGGATGTTATTTTCCCATTTCGTATTGATGGACAAAACCATTTCCATAATTTTTACTATCGCTTTTGTACATTCTTACCCCGATATTAATAACGAATCCTTCTTTGAATTTGGTTTTATGGAGACAACGTGCATCAATGTTATAACTATCAACGTTCCAAGCCTATAATTCTGCTATTTTTTTAATGTTCCAATGGTAAAAAATTACGTGATTAGTCATATTTACAATGTTTTAAAGAGGAAGTCGCCAACTTTTTTTGAATACCTGGAGCAGAGATTCTGTATTAGCCAAATGTACATTTAATGACTGTATTAAAAGAAATAAACAAATATTTTGCCGGTATAAAACAGAGTCACTTTTCGGGCAAAACAAATGAATGGAATTTAATGAGTGAATTGCCGTCGTTTTTATAAATCTTTATTTTCAAATATTCAGTTAATTTAAATAAGTTTTATGACAATCGGATCTCTAATTTTAAAATATACCTCTTGCATAGAAAATGAAATACACGTGGTCCCTGCAAGATGTTTATTAAATATAAATAATAGGATATAATTCTTTTTTTTAAATAAATATTTTAGAAAATATTATATACACAGGATTTAACCTCTTCAATGTGAAAGGAAGAACAACAAAAAAACAAAATAAAACAAAAGCAGATAAATGCAATGAACTTGATTATTGTATTGGAAGTAGATAGTCAAAATATATTAATGTCTCAATATACCAAATCTAACACAAAGAGACGAAATTTTCTCATAAAAAATCGCTCACGTTATCAAAAGCGTTTCTATTTTCCTCTTCAAAAAACGTAAAAATTGAGTCGGCAAAATAACGCTTTGCTGATGACGTCAAAAAAGCATGACGTACTCAATGTATATATACGTATTAAATATTCAAGTTTGTATTACTACCATTTCGTAGAGCCACTAGAGGCCCAAAATAGGGAGAAAGTTGGCTGAACAAAGCGGGACGATTTAATGCCACCATTTTTCTTCAAGTAAGAAATGTCTAAATTGCAAATCAGATTAAACTATTCTGTTGTATCCGAAAATAATTAATCAATCTATCAAAATCAAGTAATCGCCTTTGAGAAGAACTTAACGCCTGGATTTAAAAGAGGAATAAGTCCTGCCTCATATGACTGGTTAGTGGCAGGCGATGAATTACAATGTTTCTTCATTCGATTCCAAATACCACTCGGAGATTACGGAGGATATCGCACATGTTCTTCAAAGCGATAGCTCTGAGAGCCTCAAGCGCTCCTCGTCTTCCGACTTCATCGAGGACTGTGAGTGCAGGGACAAAATGCAGTCATTCCTAGACAATGCAAGCAAAAGGATGATTGATGGGCGATGCACCCCCAGGGTCACCATTCAGACAGGCGGAGCAAATGATTCGGACCCGAATTCATGTTGCCATCGAGTTGTTAAGTCTGTGTCGTTCAGCGAGTGTTTTCCAAACAATCCATGCATGACTGAACACACTGTTACCTGCGAAATTCCGGCAACAATCACACATACAATGTCAGAAGATGCTTGCCGCTGCGATGAAACTGCTGATGCAGTCCAAAGAAGCAGCCTGACAAATGTAATTCAGACACACCTTGTAGATTTAGGTGGAACAAAATCAAAAAAAGGTAGCAGCTCTTATAGCGTGGGAGAAAAGGACATAGATGATCTATTAAATAAACTCTCATCACAGGCAAAGGACACTGATCTCGCTTCGACAACGCCACCAAATCTGCCGATCAAAGATTCCATTCAATATGACCGAAAGAAACTAATACGGCGAATCAATGAATTAGAATCAGAAAAGCTAGACGGGGAGAAGAAACTATTGGACATGAAGTTGACAATGCTCTCGCTTCAGAAAGAGAAAGAATCTTTGAATGATCAATTTGCATCACTTCAAGAGGAATTCTTGTCTCAGCAGGTTACAGACCATGGCAAGACTAAACTGCAGAAAAAAATTTGTCAGCTAGAGAAACTGAATTCGCAAGCCGAAAGGGAGTTGCAAAGTCTTAAGTCATGTGTGGTGGCCATAAAAACTGAGAAGGAATGTCTACTGAAAAAAATCCTCGACCTGGAAGAAGATCTCGAGGAACAGAAAGAAAAGAATGCGAAGCTTACAAGAGACAGAGAAAAGGGGCGTAATCGAGTAGATGAGGCAAACCGATGGGTAGAATCGCTTCGAGAATGGAAAACTAAAGCTGTCTCCGACATGGAGATTACCAAAAACAACGTTGCAAAGTTTTCCACGCTGGTAAAGCAAAATTCTTTACACCTCAAGACAGTTCGATCACGAAACAAGAAGTTGCGTAAAAAGTTAAAAAAGGCAAGCTCGATATTGAAAGAAGCGAAATCCAACAGGCAATCTCTGGAAAATGAGAACAGGGAGTTGATAACACAGTTGGAACAGATGAGAGCTCAAATGGAAGAGAAATCTGCCGAGATTGAACGCAGTCAGCTGGATCTTTTCGAGACGAGAGATATGAATGTGGCTCTACAAAAACGCCTGGAGAACGTAGCAGAAAGTAAACTAAGTCATAGCAAACAATCTAATGACGTAATCCAGTCGCTGGAAAAAGATTTGAATGATCTGAAACTGCGCATGGAAACTATAGAGGATGAACACCGTGAAGAGTTGGAAAAACTGGAAAAAGAGATTGACACTGAAAAGACGATGCGCAATTTTATGATTATTAGTTACAAGACCCTGGAAGACGATTATAACACTCTATATAATAGTTCATTAGATTTCCGTCAGGTAATGACAGCCGTAGTTCAAGGAACAAACTTTGTATCTGGAATATAGTTAATATGTCTTTGTTTTAATATTACTAACAAAATCTGTAAGATTTTGAATTTTCCGACTCAAGCCCGACGACTGAAAATAAATTTTAAGGAATCCCGCTTAGGCAGAATGTCAAAAATGGTAGTATTCCTTTTGCATATTTTCGCTTTCATTTTACACTTGTTTATGTTATTAATTCACATTGATTGCATTATTTCTATGATTGGGGATTTCAGAAATTGTTAAAAACAAGGACAGTTATTTAATGGATCTCTGAACATGAAAGAAATATTCATATTCACGTACAAAAAGGAGACGGAATGGAAAGAGCGATTTTAAAGGAAGTTTGTTTATTTCATAATCCTTGATAGTGTGAGCACTTCGGCGTTTTATAATGTTTACCAACCTTGTCTCGCTAAATCAATTGCAATTGAGTAGTGAGTTCGATTCTTATTGGTTGCTCCACACTTTCGACTTTAAAACCATTTGGGTTACTTAGACGTGGTTAGCAAGTTTTTCTCTTCAGATCAGTTACGACTGAATAGTGATTTCGATTCACACAGAGTGCCCAATATTTTCGGCTTTGTGCCAGATCAAAGATACACTTATAAAATTAACATAATCCCTGACATTGATATATAAATTGTTTTGTGCTATAACGCAGGGGTCGCCAACCTTTTTAACTTTATGAACCACTAAATGTATAATTTTAAATTTGGCGGGACACTGATATGAATTTGAAAAAAAATTAAATAGATTTATCTAATAATAATCGGAAAACTTTTATGAATATGGAATGCACCTATTAAAGGTAACACATTTATAGTGTAATTATTAAAATAAAACAAATTGAAAATTTTAAGTTTGCAAGTCATGTTAGGTTATACTTATGGCTGGATGATGTCCCATTTGTGTAGACGCGTTCTCCTGTTTATTTCAAGATTACGTAAGGTTTTGAACATATTTACCACCCATAATAAGTTTTTTACTCCTCGTTTTTTTAATCTGATGCTTCATAAAAATTGAAATGTTTCAATTTTTCTGCGGACCATCAGAAATTTTTACGGATCACAATGGTCTATGGTCCACCGGTTGGCGACCACTGGCATAACGTAGAGTCTAGCCAATATTAAAGCATTCTCCTTAATCAATTTTTATAGCCTAATGTATATGTAAGAGAAATTCCAGAAAGCATAAAACTAAAAGACAAGGAGAAAAATTGTAGAATAGAAGCAGTCCGAAGCAGTCCGGAAACGAAAAATATGAGCTGATTAGTATTTAAAGGTTAATTTGGAATATGCTGGTTGTGTAACGGTCATCGTCGCGGAATTTGAAACTGTCGGGCATAGTTCAATTTCTTTTAACTTTTCGTTAACTTTTACGAATATGCCATTGGGAAAGACATACCTCCATCTCTACTTGATAGAACCATGGGTTACATATCAGATACCTTTGCTGACATCCACTCTGTGAAATGGAGAATGCGACGAGAAAGTACTTCGTTATATTTCCCGAGACGTTATTCACAAATGACAGAGGAGATGCGCAGACATATTTTCATTAACATCCGTTTATTTCATAAGCTCTGATTTTATGTTTCATGTACATAGTACGCATCATTACTAAATTCTGCAACAACAATTGTTACTTAAAATACTGAAATTATAGCAAATATTACTCAATATTTTCTGGAAGAAAAAAATATATTTAGTACAGAAAATGACAAAAATGAAACGTATAAGGATTAGGGTAAAATGGGCAGAGAGATCAAAAGACAAAACCTTGAATTGTTTTGTCGCAAAAAGAAAATTTTAAATAATCTGTGATATTAATATCTTATATTAATGAGTGAAAATAGTACGCAGACTTAAAACCGTTCACAGAATTTTCTTTATCTCTCAAGAGATTAAGCCATTTTGTTTTCTACGGTTTATCAACCCTTCAAATGTTATTTAAAGACAGAAAAAATTTACCTTGTAAGATTTGTTTTAGATAATAACGATTTAGTGATATATGTCTTACTAATTAACCCATAGCTGGGAGAGAAGGGTAGATTCATTCATTCCTTTTCCCAACTGTATTTACGCTGAAGCGAATGTAACGAGCCCAACTGAAATTGAAAATCAGATTTACGATTAACAATTGTGATCTATTATCCATTACACGACTCGCACATCCAAGTTTACATCACCTTTTATTTCCAAGCGGTTAGCCATCTAGGTTCAGGCCTGGCCCGTCGTTGCTTAACTTAGGCGATCGTATTGGAACCGGTGGTTTAACGCTAACGACGGTAAGTCTAATATTATCTACAACCTGAACAAATAATGTACTACACTATCTCTAATAGCGTATGTATAGTTTTTTCTTTTCTTTTTTTTATTTTAGTTTAGTTTTTCCCTTTATTTATTTATTTTTATTATTGTTTTTTTTTTTTTTTTAATTCTTAGTATATTTAATGTCCCAGTATATTTTACACTTCCGTATGTTTGGCAGTGTAGAACTGCATTCCTGAATCTTTTATTGATAGTTATATAGTCGATTTTGTTTTTTTCTTTCCTAATCCCGGGATTCCCAAAATCCATATACGTTTTTGGCAGTTCTTGAACCCAAATACTGGCTACTAGCTGATCAGTCGCCGTGGAGAATTGAAACCATTATTATCTCTGAGGTCATTACAAATTTCTAATACGAATTTGCCCAAATCTTCATCCTCTCTTTCCTTGTCTTGCGATTGTAATTTCTTGATGTCAGCTTTGAGGCTTAGCGTTTTCTTGTGTGTAGTAAATTTTTCAATTTTTTCTTTCTGTACTTTGTGCTGTAGGTACATCAACAATTATGATGATGTGATGAAAGAATTTCCTTTCATGTTAATGGCACAAATTCTTGCAAATATTTGACACCCTAGAAAACATTTCTTCATTTTTTAGTCTAATACAAGTCCTACGGCAATCTATTTTTTTCCGCCTGCATATATGATCCTGAGTTAGTAACTGAGGAAATCTTCATCGTTTGTCCTAATGTATCTAAGAAATACGATATAATTTTAGATGAATTATACAAGTGTAAAAATCATACAGCACATTAAAACTCACTATCCAATTTTGAGGACGATGACTATTAATTGGTGACTGTTTATACTCGTCATTTTTAATGTCATGCTTCATAAATATTTAAATGTTTCAATTTTTCTGCGGACCATCAGAAATATTTACGGACCACATTGGTCGATGGTCCACCGGTTGGCGACCACTGGTATAACGCAGAATCTAGCATTCAACTTAACGATGAAAGTAAATAAATTTTTATAGCCGAATGCATATGTTGGATAAATTCCAGAAAGCATAAAACTAAAAGACAAGGAGAAGAGTTGTAGAATAGAAGCAGTCCGGAAACGGAAAATATTGTATTAATTAGTACGGAAGAACCGATGGAAAATTAGATATATATGATCTGTGCCGTGTCGCCTCAGGATGGTGGCGGTCATGGTTCTCCACAATTTCTTAACTTTTGTAGCTCTTAATAAATATTGTCTTTTTGTTGTTTGATCTAAACCCTGTTCTGCCATCCATTTACGTACTTACCATGTTATGCATTGTTTTCCTCCGCCATTCTTTTCCTCCTTCTGTCCCGTGAGTATCAGATTTTCCAAATGCTCTTTCCTCATTATGTATCCTAGAAACCTCAAATATCTCTTCCTGATGTTAAGCATAGATTTCATTTTTTGCTCCCATTTTCTCTAAAACATCTTTTTAATTCTATCACTGCTGTTAGGATATACGTTTTTATAACCCCTACGTTGTTTTACCCACTAAAATAAAATCGATTATTCATTTATAGTTTTAATGGAGGGGAAATTATTCGAAAGATTATGGCATCAAAACAAAAGAAAAACGAGCGTAACAATGGAAAAGAAGTGATGTTTTCATGTAGAAATTTAAAAAAACCATATCGGGTTTGGGAAATCGCAGAAAAAGGCATGGATTCAAACATGAAATAATTTCATTTTCCGGACGTTAGTTATGAATGGGTTAAATAAGAACTTAGTTGTGGTGTTTTTAATCTCCTGCTAGTTCATATCTTCTATTAATCATAACAAGATTAAGAATTACAAGGAAGAAACATACAACTAAAATGGCTTGATTACCGTCTATCGTGACCACGGTCCTGGAAGTAGAAAACAGTGTGAATAAAGCGGTTGACTAAATGGAATAAAACTTCACAATATTTTGAACTTTACATCTCAGGCCTCGTTGAACAATCGGATCATCATAAATGAACTATTGTTCCTAATTATTATATCGTTTTTTAACTAATTCAGATATAAATGCTTATTATAGCACATTGCACATTGATAGATGAGTTTATCTCACATAAATTATTTTTTTAATAATTACTAGATTTTCGTCGTTTAGTGACAAGTTAATTATCAACAATGCACATGTGTTTATTAATTCCATTTCGTCAACTGTTTTAACCAGGTTATTTTCTCCCTTTCGAACCGCGGTTCTGTTAAACCGTAGTCAAGCCAATACAAGTGAGAAATAAATTACATAATAATAATTGTGGTATTACTTCAGGGATAATCAATTAGGAGGTAGGTTTACGTCGCTTGCCAGCCGGTTCCTATCTAACGAGAACTATACAGCTGCCAATTTTAAAGTTTAAGAAATCGACTACCAACGCCATTTTTCTATCCACAGACTCTTTCTAGCATAATATGCTCTAGGGCTTGATAAATGACGGTTCTTAAATCTTCAGCTTTAAGCTGCGATACGGTTTTCGCGTTACTGTCCATATGCATTAAAATGGAAGTTTATATACCATTGTAAGAATGGTATAACATAATAATTTAATATAATAAGATAATAATGTTATAACATAATAATGGTAATAATATTCTAGGGTCGAAAGTTTTTATGGTTGCTGAGATATTGCAATGAGAAAGATGGGAAAATTATATATATATATATATATATATGATATACGTACAACTGAAACAGATACTTCACTGTAGTTCCAGAGACATGTGTACTTCTACAAATCCATAATATACATTACAGAACCAGCTGAATTTTCTGAATTTAATGATTGTATTCCTCCAATGATCTTATATAATCTAATTACAATATGAATAATAAAATTAGTACGGAAGAAAATTTTAGCATACTTAAAATCCCCGAACAAAAATTGCATTCGCTTTTTATTAGGTCGGCTTGCAATTAAGATTTTTTTTTATATGAATTTCCGATTAAATTACAAATTTTCAAACAGGAAAACCTTCACCAAAAGGCTAACGCCAGATATGCAAATCTGTCGAGATCCACTTATGATAAAACAAATTTAATTGTTCTAATGTATAAAAAGAATTTTTTCATTCCGAGAAAATTGGTTAGCGCTGAAAATCTAATCGATATTTTAAAGAATATAGTCGAGAAAACAACACATGAAAATAGAATTTGAGGACACATACATTTTCATAACACTTGTTTTACATGACTAGAATTGGAACCAGGTTTTTGTCAATCTCTACGGTACAAGTCATTATAAATCTTGAGAATAACACTTTCTGTTCATTCAGAGATGCATCCACGCGAATATATGCCATGAAAAATAAAATTATATCACGGTTACATTGTTAGAACATTGTAACAAGACTGTGCTGGCCCGTTTCGGAATAATAGGAAACTTCCATTTAATTAAGATAAACGTCTAGAAAGACTAACACCCAATAAAAATACGTAAAATATGTCATAATCAAAGCTACTCTATATTTGTGCTGTCTGGAAATAGCACTAAGAGATAGTTAATATATTACACAAACGCTAGCGAAATAAAACTTAATGGTCTTTTCAGAATGTATTTATACGTCGACAGCTGTCAATACCAGTTTCATAAAGGCCGACACCTATGTCCACAGTAGCGGACGTGTTAAAAGAAAAGTAAAGCTTTTCTGCGACTTACAATAGCGGTAAGTTTCAACAGAGCCTTTGCAAGTCTAAAAGAATTAAAGTTGAAAATGTCTATTATCTTGCTTTCGTTTCTCAGTTTAATAGCTTTCCACAAGGAAGAAAGGTATTAAGGCATTTATTAGATGGTAAGACTTTTTAAAAATTGTAATAATCTTTGAATTATAAATGTTAGAACAAGTGCAACTAAAACGTAGTGGTCTGCTACCACATTATCTGTGTATTGTTATGAAAATAAGTGCACCTTTGCTAGTTACACATAGAATTCTTGATGCCACCATTAAAACATAATAATAATAATAATAATAATAATAACAATAATAATAATAATAATACCATACGGAAACATGCAAACAATGTTTGCAAGTCACCAAATCCGAAGGAGGCAAAGGTCGAATCAATTAAAGCTGGAACACTCTGTCTTCAAAGCAACCTAGAAGCTCCAGAAGACTGAATATTGATCTCTGTCAAAGAACATGAAAGAAGTACGAAACTTTATTCAGTGATAAGGAAGCTAACAAAATCAAAAGGAAATTTCAAATGAATAAAAGAAGAGAAAATAAACGATAATACATCTACTGCAACGACAAAGAACCCATAAGAAAACAAATGTAATGTCTATGGACCAAATAGCGAAACGATAGCAAGACAAACTTCTTCATGGTCAATACTCTGCCCAAGCGAAACAATATGATATAAACAAACTCAGACCCCATCAGTGGTTGTGTAATGCAATATTATCAATTGACACCGAAGGCTTTATTCTTGTGCACAGGACTAATGCTTGCCATAGAAATTACTAAGCAATATAATATATAAATAATAATATAGAAATGGATATCTCTAAATCGAGCTGCGAATATTTTTTGTGCTTGGTGATTTTAATACTCATCGTGTCAGTTGTCCTAATCTTACGGATTAAGTCGGTCTTCAGGCTTCGAAATCTTCCGTTACTTAGTCTCTCAATCAAATAGTGGATTTTCCTATTCCTTTCAGTAATAAATATGATCTACATTCTTCTTTACTTGATTTGTTCCTTATCTGCTCTCTTGCTCTTGTAGAGATTCACAACACTGTCCGCTTGGCAATTCGGATACCGATGTAGTATCTGTTGATATAATTTGAATAGTCTAGTAGAAAGTAATCTCCTACTCACAAGAATTCTTTCTGTTACTAATGTACTGATTGGGATTTATTTCGTGGATTTATTCGAGACGCCCCTTGGATTGCTATTCTTAATTTTACTAATGAGAATTTTATCACATAGGTTTCTTATTGGGTTAGAGTCGACATTGATGATTTTTCTAGATTCTTTCCAGTTGAAATCACAATTTTCTTCTTATTTCACAACTACCTGTTCAGCCCCTATAACCCTCAGGAATAACTTTTTTCCAGGTGTAACGGCGTCATAATTCTAACCACACAAGATGTCTATTTTTGTCAGCTAACAGTAACTGTAAACGTCCTTATCTGACTTTGTTTGCTGATAGAATAGGGCACCGCATAACTTCTAACAATTTTGTCTCTTGTATCTACTGACGGCTCTGTGATAGTGTGTTAAATAAGAGTAAGTATTATATTCCTGCTCTCTTCTCTTAATTTAAGATGTTAACATCTTCTGTTGATAATGCTATCATCTCTAAACTGTATCCATACAAACCCTGTGTACTTGATTATATCCCTGCAATGTTCCTTATAAATATGCTCCTGAACTGCCTACAGTTATCTCTAAACTGTACACTAAATGTTTTGCTGCTTCTTGCATTCCTATTTTTTGAGAACCTGCTTCTGTATTTCCAGTCATTACGAACTCAGACAAACCTTCTAATTGCCGCCTATTATCTTTCTATCTCTTTCTTATAAATTACTAGAGGCTCTATTTAACTCTGAATTAGTTACGCATCTCACCTCGCTGGGCCTTCTTACAGATAAGCAATATGACTTTTATTCACAAGGTCAACAACTGATATAATAACGATTACGGCTGCAAAGATTTATCAAGCGTTAGATAAGAATTGCTTTGGGTATATTGAATGCATTTGATATGGTTTGGCATGCGAGTCACCTTCAAAATTTGAACGGTTATAGCATTTCCGAAGGAATGTGTGAAATGAATCATTCCTCATTAAATCCCGAAATGAAAGTTATCTTGAATGGCCACTCTTGTAGATCTCTGTGCATGAATGTAGGTTTTACACAGAAGTCTATCCTTGGACCTACATGTTTTCAGTTTTAAACTCTATGCTGATGACGCAAGTATTTACATCTCTCTTGATAAGTCTGATCGGTTCGATAAGGTCAAATTGGCTGCTGATCTAAAAAGTGACCAACATTCTGTTATTGATTTGGTCAAGGAATGGCTTGTTAATCTTAACGGCACCACAACAAAACTTCTCTCTTTTAATCATGTGAGAGAACCCTTTTTACTTTTCATTGCGCCTTATCGGACATGAAGTAAGAAAGAGTATATTAAATCAATTCCTAAGTCTTCAGCTAGAAAAGTTGGTTTACTGTGTCGTGCTCGTCAATCGTTCTCACCAGAATCTATCTTACATATTTATGTCTATCATTCGTCATTATTTCGAATATTGCAGTCACATCCGTTGTGGTGTTACAGCAATATGATAAATCCAAAGTAAAACATGCAATGATAGCGGTCCTGACCTGACAAGATTAGTGTAAAGTTCTCATAATTTTACATTTGAAGCGACTAAATGTAACTGTAAATACTATGCTATCAGATTCTTCTATCGCACTTATCGCTTGTGGAAATAACTTCCAGCTTCTTCCTTCTCAGTCATCTTTGGTTTCAAAAATTCAAATGCAATCTCAATCGTCATCTTCTATCATATTTACTCTTGCTCATTTATTGTGTCGTTTTAATAGTATTTTAATCATATTCACTAACATTCAGCTTAGTGACTTTATTGCCTTCATTATTTGTCGTCTTTAATATTGAATGGCAAGTTTACAGCCAAACTGTAGTCATCTTTTCATTGATAAATCAACCCCGACAAGCATAGCCCTGTTGTTCTATGGATTCGTCTACATATTTGGAATTGTTCTTCCTGCAGAGAACATTGATTATTCCCGAATAAATTTTTGATTTCAACTTTATTAAACCGACGATGTCGATTTGATATCGGTGTATTGCGGAAACTCGGTAGCTATAATCTGTAAGTTAGATATATCCCAGTACAAATCTCTTTATGCGCTAAAGACGTATTTTTATCTTGCTTTACTGACGAGGTCGAAGTGATAGACGGGTATTGTGGGAACTCCTTAGCTATATTTTATATGTTAGATATATCCCAGTACAAATATCTTTACCTCCTAAAGTTTTATTTATATCTTCATTTACTGAAGAATATCTCATTTACATAAATGATGCAGAAATGAAAGAAAACATGCTAACTTCGAATGACGTCAGTTAAAATAAATACGGAAATACATAAGCACTTTTAATGGCGGGGTAAAATAATGAAAACAAAATATTTTGGAGCTATCAAAAGTTTTCTAAATAGGCATCTCAAATTCTCCGGAGATTACCTCTTGCCTATGTTTTTTAGATATATATATATATATATATATATATATATATATATATATATATATATATATATATATATATGCCGTGTATAACGGCAAAATAGTATAAAACTTGTTACAGCGTAATTGTCTACCCCACCAAATGTTTAATATCTAAAATCCAGTGAACTAATTGAATTTCTTTTCTCCAGGTCTTCAGATAAGATGTTTTGCTATCTTGATACCATTTGTCATAAGAATCCCTGAAAAACCCTATGAGGTATTCGGCTGGAAATAGAACAATTTAAAATCGTTTTGGGTGAAATGCACTTTCTTCTCAACTGAGCAATGGTGGGAGGAGAAAAATCATTCAGGCATTCAGTAATGGTGCCAACATTCAAACTCTGGCTTCCATCTTCAATGTTCATTCAAGAAATATCAAGAAAAAGGAGAATAAGTCTAAAAATGAGGGAACAGTAGAGAGGAAAACTGGTTCAGGACGCCATCACTGGAAGAAGGATAATCATTTCACTTTAGAGCTAAATATATTAATTAAAACGAGGCAACTCAATCCATAAGACTTTGGCACGTGCGAGAGGAGTTACAGCTATGACAGTCCAAAAGTAGTGAAAAAGATTTGTAAAGGAAATCGTACGTGAAATGTGTGAGGCAACTTGTTACACTGGGACAGAAATGTAGATGGTTAGAGAGGGGAAATATCATCTTGAATAAGTCGAAAATGATCCTGGAATAATAATAATAACAATATATATATATTATATATATATATATATATATATATATATATATATATTTTATGTTATTATATATATATATATATATATATATTTGAACTATATTTCAATCCTTTATGAGCTTACGATAATTAATTAATTAATTACTTAATGATGAACATGTCATTTTCCTTTAAGATCCATTTCATTATGAATCTTCTGTTAAGCTTGGAGATTATTAGACATTCTTATTTCTCAAAGCTGAGTCAAGTAGTGTCATAAAATCTTCGAATAATTCCAGTAAGATATCTTTAATCATTTCTAAGATACAATGATTCAAATCTTAATCTAACAATTGGACAATTTTTTGTTACAGGATTTGGACAATTTTTCTGTTACACGTGCTATAGTGAGCGTGTGTGTGTTGACTTAGAAATCAACACTACATAGTGACTGCCATTTTCAAGCCTCGAGGACCCATCTGTCCATGCGTCTCTGTCTCTTTTAAGCCATTAAGATAATTAGTGGAGAGGCAGAAAACAACTTGGTATTGTTCTATTCTTCCTGACAATATCTTCTCAAAACCATGTAGCCATTGGTTAGACGGCAAAATATACATAGCTACCGTATATGTCTATATTTCGGTGATGATGTATTATGTAGACTATTTACATTATTCGGACTATTGTCCTCATCTTTGGTGTCATATTTATAACAACGTTTCGGCTTTCAACAGGTGGTTGGAATGTCGAACTGAACCCTTTGTTTCGCTCACTGAGGTAGGCTGTTCTAGTTACACGTGCCATGTATAGTGGATGCCATTTATCTCCTGTAAATTCACCTCTCTAATTCTCCACTGCCTTAATCAAGTATTGATCACATATCTCTTTGGGTCCAAAACTTGTCAGATCCAGTGACAGGACCCAAAGAGTTGTGAGTTCAATATATGGTTAAGGCAGTAGGGGAACTTCGAGAGGTGAATTAACAGGAGATAACTGATAACTGACATCCATTAGACATGTCAGGTGGAACTAGAACAGTCTACCCCAGCGAGCAAGAAGTTGAAATTAGTTATACTCTTAGTTATCTGATGGAAGACGTAAAAAGTTTCTATAAGTTAATTAAAAGAGAGTAGTTTCGATTTGAGATTGTTAAAATTAAATAACAACAGACTGAGACGTCACTCCATGACCTCTCTGCCCCACACTCAGTCTATCCTGTGACGAAGAATGTGACTTGGTATTGGTCGCAGCACAAAACGTGACTTTCTAACCCTTTGCTGATTCGGATGGGGATCTGCTTAGATTCGGTATCAGCCCTGTTGTTCCCAGCTCGCCTCCAACGTCTGGTTACCGAAGTAACTGCTTTGATTTCTAGTCTAACCTACCCACGTTGTGATTTGATCTTAGGTAGACGAAATCAATCAGTCGCCGCGCCGCAGTGCAAGTCGAGTCCGGACAAGGGTTATACCGCACAAGTGTATGTAAAAGAAAATAACTAACAACTCGAAAAGCTCAAATGTGTTAAAACAGAATAACAATATTTTATATCTGGTTGCTGAATACAGGACAGATTCTTTCTCCCAACCCGTTAATATGGATACGTGACACTTTGCGTTTGTTAGGCAGGTATTAACATCTTAAGTTGTTTTTTTTTTAAGAAACTGGTTTTTGATGTATCTTCAGGCGATATTCGTAAAACTTGTTTTGGTGGTGTGAGTCTAAGTCGTTCTTCAAAAATAAATTTTTCTTGGTTAGAAGTTGAGGTCGTGACGCATGGATATGTCAGTCAGCTTTCTGCGAGGTGGGTCTCAGAGATCACAGCTCAACTCTGTCTGCGTCTGCCAAATGCGTCTGTGTTACTCACTCTGCAACTGCCTGCCTGTCTGTGTTACTCACTCTGCAACTGCTTGACTGTCTCTTCAACCCCAACTGCCGTCCACTCACTGCGACTCTGCTTATATGGACGCCGACCAAAACCGGGGTGGGCTTGTCGGGGTTTGAGGTTGCTTGATAATTCTAAAAAAGGATCTTTGTTCTCGAATAGGAAAATTTATTACTTTCCATTTTTGGAAGTCCTTACTTTCTACTTAAAGGGAATCGTCCTCCCAAATTCTTCCTTTCTCATATTGGTATCTCACACCAATCCCCGCAGAGGGCGTCAACAGATTCCCCTCTCTCTCACAGTGGCATCTCACACCAATCCCTTCAGTTGGTGTAAACAAGCATCCCCTCCTTCTTCATAGTTTACCTTCGCCTACCGCTCACTCTACCCTTCAGCCAATGTACGCTCAGCAGTGTGTGTGTTTGCAATTATCTCTCAAAGGTAAAAAAAATATATCTTCTTTCCTCTTTTTTCTATTACTTTCTCTTCCACGAGCAGACCTCACACGACTCGTAGGATGGTCCTTAATCTCTATCTTAAACGAATTTCATCTGGAATTCGTCAACGAGATTTTCGTCAAATAATCATTGAGGTTGGTCAATGATTTTCCGCACTCTGTCGCCAGTTATGTGTTCCGATAAAAAAAAAAAAATTTCTATCATGGTCAGCTCTGACATAAAACAGGTGTTTATCCCAAATGATATCTGCGCAGATAGTTAATGGTTTAATCTTTTCTTTCTTTTTAACTTGTGGGTGGTCCAGCTGACATTTTTCTCGGTCAGTGCGTGACCTAATTAATATTATCTCTTAGCATTCTGTTTTGTAGGCCACTTGACCAACTTGAAATTTTCATTATTGCCATGGGCTGACGGCTATCTTTTATCGCTCCGTCGTAACATAAATCAAACTAAATCCGAGGTCTTACTTTCTTCGCTAATGAAAATAAAATCTTTACCACTTTTCTTTGTTAGAAAAAAACAACATCGCTCAGTGACTTTTCATGATAGCTTCTTATCACCTAAATTAATTCTCGCCTTTTTTTTTCACGCAACCCTAAATAGTGTAACAGACGAAAGTTCACTTTGTAAGCCAGGAGCCTATTTTACGTTATTGAACCAATAAGACATGCCGAGGTGACATGAGTAAATAGTCGTGTCATCTATTAGAGAGCTGATAACATCGGGAATGTCTTTGATAAAAATTAGGGACGAAATAGACCTAAGGGTTTACATTATTGTGGGCGTTCCCCACGGACACATACAGTAATTTAAGACAATTGGTTCTACTTGCCGTTTAAGAAAACTTTCATTTCGCGATTCGCTAAGATTTACTAAAAAATATTGTCCAGAAACACCATAACCCTTCAACTTGTGAAGAACACCAGCATGACAGACACTGTCAAACGCCTTCGATAGAAATAAATCAACAGATCGAGGTTCATTATTCTTGTCAGACTTTTTCAACAATTAATAGTAACAGCATCGGCATGCCATTCAATTTGTCTGAAAGGCGCACTGCCAGGTGAGATTATTATTATTATTTATTATTATTATTATTATTATTATTATTATTATTGTATTTCTATTGATTTCTGGGGTATACTCCTTTCTTCCTGGTCCCGATCAGAGACCTAAAGTCAGAAATAGTACCATGACTTTTTCCAGTGAGCAGTTTTGAAAAATAGAAATTCGCAAATGTTTTACATGGATAACACTCTTAGTAAGATGCGGGCTGTACTTTGTGAGTAGGATTCTTTGCATTTTTTTTTTTTTGAGGCATGGAATACCAGGGATTTCTTTAATGTTTTTTTTGTAAACTTTTCCAATTAATTAGTCAATGTCCTCATGCGACATATCTTTGAGATTTCGATTCCATGGTCCTTTCATTTTTATTTTTTTGAAGATCTTTCAAAATACATTGCAGTCAGCAGGTACTTCCATGTCAATACGAAGGCACATTTTGCATTTGCGTTTTCTAATCTTGATTTCAGGGCGATTAGCTTTACTTGTTCCGTTGTACTTTATTCTATTTTATTATTATTATTATTATTATTATCATTATTATTGATAGAGTGATTAGAACATCTAACGAATACTCTACCTGAAATTTGAAATGGTGTGCAACGTAAATATCTTTATTATATCATTTTTCATATGCCATCCATTTTTGCTTTTGCCCACAAATGTGGTTCCGGTACAGTTCTATGGGGCAAGTTCCCATGGTTCAAAGAAAAATGGTTCTCACATACCTACAAAGCTCGTTCGCCGAAAGCCGTTTTGTCGACGAATTTTTAAAGTGACGTAGCAGAACAAAATAAATAAACTTTTTTTTTGTATCACGGGAACTACCTTCTTGCCACAGTTGTTTGAAAAGCGAAGCCTATATTCAATTTTTAATGTACATTATTCGTTAGGGCTTTTGGAGGTCGATATAGACTAACATTGATTTCTTATCTGAAAACAAAACAATATAATTTAAGAAATTAACTGACATGTTAATCAGATATTATTTAATATTATTATAAGCATTATTTAAGTGGGTACATATTTTTGAGTAGGCATCCCACTTTTTGACATCTAACTAGATCATTGAACGAAAATGTATCTTGCTTAGCTCCATAAACTATGAATTACTCTTGGCTAAAAAAGCCGTGTCCTAGGCTAATGGGAAAGCCTGTTTAAGAAGTACATTTTTGATGAGACTTTCAAAGACCTAGGCCGGTATGTGATTATGGAATCGTGGATATCTACTCAGGCACATATATTTAATCTTGGTAGTAGCAGTTTACTCACCCATTTTAAATAAATAATATGCTTTGTCTCGTCGTCACAAACGAAACAGTATCGGTAACCACTTAAGGATTCTGATCAAAGATTTTCCGTCGTTATTTTAGTAATAGTATTAGGAAAAATATTCTTCTATGTTCTTTAGCCGGCCACGTTTTATATCCACAAAATTATTTAACTAATGCCTTGAACGTATCATATGTGATGCCTGTGAAGAACACCAGGCTACAGTCAGCATCGGAGCCCGCAACGTCAGAAAATTTCACTTTGCAGAAATTATAGAGTGTCTACGAAAGAAGAAGAGGAATTTCGTTAGTCTTTTGATAAAACCAACATGATACTTCTTCCAGATATGGCCCCGAAATTAATTCTGGGAAAAAAATAACGCAACACGAATCTACTACTCGCAAAGATGAGGATACAAAAATATCTAGCAAACAAGAGGAACTCGTCAGTCTTTTGATAAAACCTACATGAAACCTCTTCCAGATATGACAGAGATTAATTCTGGAAATAAAAAACGCAATCTACTGATAAAGGATAATAAAGTTTTTCAAGCATAGTAAACAACGGGGTCATGAAATTTTGATTATCAGCGAAGTGGGTCCCAGAATAAACATATTTTTAAGAGCACCCCAAACACTGCCAGCTGTCGTAAAACTAAATGCAAGCCAATAAAAAAAACCCTCTGCTTGGAATCAAAGATCTCCCCGTTAAATGCATAGGCTGTATCACATTCTGCACGTCTGCGATTCCTGGAAATTGACAGCTGATTTACAGCGAAGAATCGAAACATTATGAAACTGCATCACAAATGACATAGTGCGAGAAACGACACAGATCCGCTGAGAAACCTCATGACCACCGTCAAGAATAAAAAGTTGTAAATCTATGGGCACTTCATAAGAGCCGACAATATTTTTGCTACCATCCTACAAGGTTCATCTCCGTGAAAAGAAGCGACAAAATGAAAACGTAAACTGGAAGATCACACACAGAAACTCAGACTCTAGCGAACGAGACATATGGAAGGAGTTAGTTACATGCTCAAGTGGGAAGTGCAACTTAAAATGGTAGAGTAGAAGTGGCAGTTGCATCATACAAGTTCACCAATAAAATTTTGAGACCTTGTTGCTAATGTAGTAATACACTTGTAGAGTATGATGACTAGGATTAGTATTAAATCTTTTACGAAATGTCTAACATTCATTGCTATACAGCAAAACTGATGCAACATAGAAATTCAACTCTTATTTTCTAGTTTATACCGAAAACTTCCAGTTTTTACTACACTATTTAGATTTGAAAGACATCATTCTGCCCGTCCTGGCTTAGAAGATAAACTACATCCAATAGCAAGGCCTCTGATCAAGAGGTTTTGAGGAGCATAGAGCCACCTCATAATTGCTGGTGTTCCCAGATTCATTTTGACCCGGAGTAGTAGCACCTGTTACAGTCCCAGTTATGGGCAAATAGTTAACCTCCAAACTGGGCTCAAAACCCTTTCAAAGTCTAAAAATAGCCTTTAATACCAACAATACTTCAAAGTCCTAAATTAAGAGCGCCCTCTCGGCTGGGGCTTCAGATTATGCCGACTACAGATGTTTAATCTTCACCTACCAAATTAGGCAACCTGGGTAAAGAGGATAAAATGCAGGCAACAGAAAGGCTTCGGATCAAGAGGTTTTGAGGAGCGTGAAGCCATTTCTGAATTGCTGGTGTTCCCGGAGTGTCACCACCTGTAGTGATCCTTGATATGGACAAATATTTAACCACCAAACTGGGCTCAAAAACACTATGAAATTATAAAAGAGGCCATAATACGATAAATACTTTGTAAAAATTATTACCAGCAATAAATATTTGAAGAAATAATTATTACCAGAAATACATTTTTCAAAAAAACATATTACCAGCAGTAAACATTCTGTCGGCATTAATTAACCCATTGAGGTTGATAATCCGTAAAACAAACCAAACCATTATTCTGCATTCTCATGCGCCTTTGGATTTCCGTTTGATTTTTCCAGTCGTTTTTTAAAACTTCTCTAAAAAGTAAAGATTAAAGTATTTGCTTAATTACGAATCTGAAAATATTATTGTGTTGTCTAAAGTAGGTTAAACATTTTGATTAATTTCAATTCTAACAAAGGTAAATAATCTTTAACACTTAATGTATATATGAATTACTTGCATTTAATAATATAGAATTTGCTATAGATAATTATTTTAAATATTTTGAACAAACAATTTCGACATTCTAGCAATTACTATAATTACTCAAGAGATTTATAGCAATTAATATTATGAAATATAACGAGTATTTTACCACATCTTTCAGTTATCATAACTGACAGTGTGTTGCAGCAGACATTTCTAAAATCTACTCAATCTAATTCTTTTATTTAACAACGAAACAATTCATTTCGCAATTGCTATGATATTTAGAAGGCCCAGACCAGTTTAAATAGTAAAATATAGATATAAACAGACAAGAACTATATAAATTCAAACGCGAGGCTTCCTTCATCGTCCTATCCACGGAGCTCAAACAGTCCATCATTTTATCACATGAATGTCACTGTGGCACGGAATGCATAATTCATTACATATATATGTGAGAGAAAAATCTGCTCATTGTTTTAGGCGTGGTTACGTCGACGCTGAACAAATAGTTAGAAAAGGTGACTTCCTCTAGCAAACCTGATCTGCAGCTATCCAATTTACTTGTTAAATAGAAAATGCATTTCATGTCAAAATAAAGAGTGCTTGCGGCCTAATACAAAGAGTTTGCCGCAATGTTTTATAGGGGTGGCGATGCAAGGCGTCCAGGAGTTTATTGTCCAATACAGACAAAAATCTTGCTAATATCTCAAATGGGAATGATTTAAGAAAAAATAAGTGTAATGACTTAAATATTTCATATTAATATCAATTAGATTATGTCACGTCATTATATATACATTTATAATTCTTTTTCGCGTATATTTATATAAAGTTCTTAAAATATTAAACATATTTTAATTTTACACAATTTACGATGAAATTCTGATATATCAGGTACTTTTTGAAACAAATGAAAAATATTTCATTGAATTTCTCCATCTTGACCTGCTGTTTATCTGGCGCGATCAAAAACCTTCCTCTGCAGCACAATTATTTGTTCCACATTTGTTAAAATTATATAAAAGTAAAATCCCGTTAGAAAGTTTGTTTGGCCCAGCACGCTTATTTTACAAATTAAAATATTCCCATCGCTATAACTAGTCTACACAGCACTTGTAGTGGGGAGAAAAAAGAAACTAAAGTTTACTCAAATGCCTGATACTATTATCACTTAATTCCATAATAATCTCTAATTTTTTTTCTTTTGAATGCTGAAAGCTGTAGTATGGCAGGCAACTGAGGATTCCCCACCCTAAAATAACAAACGATCAGTTGAATCTCCAATATTTAATCAAAATGATTCTTCCATTCAAGAAATGACATTTCCTGTTTTGAAAAGTGTGTATTCAAAAAAGGTAAACACTGAAAAAAAGAAATTAAACAACGAAATAATAGACGCACATCGTTGAGTTTAAATTAATTAATTAGTATTTTGTATTCGGTCAGTCTTTGAAATTGAGAGATATTTTGACATAAATTAAAAAGAGCGTATAACTAAATTAGGACAAGAAGAGTGTTATATCTCGTATTTTCGAGATAACAGAAGGAAATCAATAAGAAATGCAAATTCGTAGGTAAGTATTCAAATAGAATGTTTATTACACAAAGATACACATAGCAATTGACCTAATGATAACTCGCTCTTTCCTCGAGTTTCACACAGAGCGGAATGACAGTGGATAAAAGCGTTAGTTAGATCCAGTGACAGGACCCAAAGAGTGTGAGTTCAATACCTGGTTAAGGTAGTGGAGAACTTGGAGACAGGAATTAACAGGAGATAATTGATAACTGTCATCCATTAATTATAGCACGTTGAACTATAACAGTCTACCCCAGTAAGCGAAATAAAACGTTCATTTGGACATTCCAAACACCTGAAGAAGTTCGGGGCGTACATCAGCGGAAACGTTGTAATAAACATGGTGTGAAAGATGAGGACAATAGTCCGAATAATGTAAATAGTGAACATAATAACTCATCTAAGAAAGATAGATAGATAGCTAACAGTGTGTATAAACAATGTAATTGATATTGATGTTATTTGGCAGAAAGCGAGTTTAGTGGTTAATTTCTTAATCTTTTCGTTATTATTCGAAATTTACCGGGGCTGTGATCTCCAGGATTCTTCAGGTGTCGATGGGATAAACATCATGGAATGTTTTATTTAATCAACAAGGCTAGATAGTGTACTCTTTCTGCTGTCTATATCTAAGTATATATCATTTTTTAGTATATCTTATATATTGTTAGTTAGTCACCCTGTGTTTGAACATATACTATTCAGGCTGGGAATTGAAATCACAATTCCTACTCCCTCGAATTCCCGATCAAAACGCTTATCCTCCAGAATAGTCTTGAAGATATATCTTGGCGCCTTAAAATTATCTGCTTATTGCGTCGCCAGTTGCAAGTGTTTTTCCTGAAGCGTTGTGACTTTTACTTGAACTCCCTCCATCTCTCAAATGCTGTTGCCGAATACTTGTTTCTCTTTATTTTTAATGATTGAAATATATTAAAGAGTGTTTCATTAAGAGTGTTTCATTATATATAAGAGTGTTTCATTAAGACGGATTATATGTAACCGTGTTTCATTAAGATGGATCAAAGTTAGCATTAAATAAATGTTATTGATGGGAATTTAATTCTCATGTTACCTATGTCATGGAAAAAAAATAATATCGCCCAAATGTCACATCTGAAAGAAAAAGAAAAAAAGAGCACTAGGCTTTTAAACTTAACTCAAATTAAAATCAGTCCAAATTATTGGAATGCCCATTATTTTTGTTCCTGCTAAGCCTGCTAAAGGGAGCAGCTTAGCCTTGCATGTAAATTATGCTAATCAAAATAATATAAGATTTTGTAGATTGATTAGTGTAAAAGAATTATTGATGAAAAAACCTATCGATTACTTTCAATATATTTCATTTATTTATTTATTCTCCACGTTACGGGGGAAAGAACAAAGAAAATGGAACAGCAGTGCTCACATACATAGAATAAAACAAGCGGAATCTAAAATGAATAAAAGTATACGTTTAACAAACGTTGACAATTGTTAGCATGCAGCAGCGTTCATTTGAGACAGGCAACAGGATAAAAAATGTCCCTCATGCGCTTTGTCCTAGAACTAATTGCGCACAAATGTTGCCTTGACGGTAGTTGTTCCAAAAAGTAGTACTTGCTATGAGTGCCGCATTTTTTATATTTCATCTCTGTTGTGACATCAAAAATTAGAAATATCACCCAAGGATTGCAACGAGCGATATTCTTGGCAATATCTATAATGATTTCGAGATATCTCATGCCCGCTGGCGAGCGTTTGGTATGTCAAATAGTAATGAAGTACGCCAACATACAAATAGTGATGAAGTACACCAACATACAAATAGTGATGAAGTATACCAACATACAAATAGTGATGAAGTACACCAACATACTCTCAGGAGATCGGCGATAGAAGTCCATCACCAACATCCTTCGTAAATTCCTTTTTTTCTGGGAATTCTCAGTAATTATAATCGATGTCACTCCTTTTTTTGACTAACACGATTGTATTGATTGTCCAATATAGATTCTCTACAATGCACTTGCGCATAACTATACTGTCCCATCTCCCCACTCAGAATACCACAGGATACCGAAATATGAATGGACTTTGAAAACTTATGGTCACATACAGGTAATCCTTGATTGAAATAAATGTTTGGACATTAGCTTATATTTTAGCAGTAGTTGAGGCGGGAACGTTTCAAAACTTTCACCTTTTTTGGTGCTTTCCAAACATTATCTGAAAACTGTCAGGTTTGGGTTTTAATTTTATTTTAATGGATGAAAAGTGTGCAACTAATTCAAACGTCCATGATTATTTTAAATTGTAGATTGCAAGTCAGTAGGGACACTAAATTACGTAGATTAAGATCTGGCGTCTTTTGTTTGTTTAATTAGATTTTTTTAAAAATTGCAATGTTGAAAATTTGACATTTCCAAAGTTTTGTTTTTCTTTAGATATCGCATCGTCTAAATGAAAGAGAAAAATAAAACGATTTTTAATTGCCATTTTCAAAGGAGCAGCAAAATTCAATGATTACAGTTAAATGCAATTAAGTTGATGTTCCGTTTTTATAATCGGTTCAGTCTGCGGAGATAATTGGCGATTTGAATTCTCAATAATAGAAATAAATAGACAAAAATATCTTGACATTTATTAGTTTAATCAGTTAAATGTTTTTTCTTCTGAAGAAAATGTATCCACAACATTTGAAACAAAATCACATGACATAAATCTTTTTTAATTCATCATATGGGCTTATTGACAATATAGTAAATAAGAAACATTTCAACAACAATTAAAATGGCTGCACCAAAATATAAATAAATTCAATCAAGATAATGTTGAGTTTTTATTGCAGTACTCTGGGTCGATAGAGTTTTGAGCACGGAGGCAATTGAATCGAGTTTTGTTTTATAGAGAAATAAAAGAAACGTTCATCAATTTTGTAATACAACCTAAATATGTTTCAATTCATCAATTTTCTGTCGATTAAATATAGAGATAAGAATAGGTTGATTGCTGCTTCCTTACAAACCCATCAATATATACAAAATTTCTCAATTGTCAATTATATATATATATATATATATATATATATATGTGTGTGTGTGCGTTTATATATATATATATATATATATATATATATATATATATATATATATATATATATATATATAATCCTCCGCCTGCAAAACTTTTACTTTTGAGGACTTTCTTCATTCCGGGGAACGAAACAAAAGTCGCAGGGGCCGAGCTTGGGTGAACAGGGGAGGGTGGAAGTGGGTTCATGCCATTCTGAAACTGTCCCACACTCAAGGCGGTGTGCGCTGACGCATTGTCGTGATGCATCTACCATCCTCCACTTTGCCAGGGCGTTTTCGTCTCACCTTGTCTCGGAAATGCTTCAGAACTTCCAATTCAAAAGCCTGGTTAATAGTTTGACCAGGAGGAACAAATTCGTCGTGGAGAATTCCTTTCACATCAAAGAAACAAATTAGCATCGTCTTGACATTGGACTTCACTTGACGCGGTTTTGTGGTGTCGTGGTGACGTTGGATGCTTCCACTGATTTGATTCCTGCTTTGTTTCCGTGTCGTAGTCATAGCACCAGATTTCGTCGCCAGTGATGACCTTTGAAAAAAGGTCTGGATCAACTTCCAACTGTTCTTTCAGTTTACGACCGGCATCCTTTCAGCCGTAGTAAAAATAAACGAAAAGGCGTGAAGCACTTCAAAGCAAACCTGAACCACAGAGCTGTACGACTTCCCACAATGACACCAGTTAGCACACTGATTCCCGCGGGCTTCCCCAAGTGGCATTTAGCCTGAAATACTACGGCTTTGTCACACAGATAACGATTCCGGTTACTTTTGGGTCCCCCTCTTATGTGTATGTAGCATAAATGTTTTCGGTTCAGAAAGTAAGACGTTCATATTCTATTCCTCTAGCACGTCAGTTGCCTTCACGTTCGATTGGGGAGAAAATTAGACCATATCTGCTTTCTCCACCTTGGCGTTAAATTATAAGGGAAAATTTACCCTAGCTTAAAGTGGTGGCCATGACAAGAAAAGGACTACACTTAATTCTGTTGTGATGTTGTCTTTGTTCAAATTGACCAAGAATTAGTAAGATCTTTGTTAGTATCGAAAGAACAGAAAACTAGGTAGAGAAATCAAAGAAGAGTTATAATATATACTCAGACACAGAACAGTAATACTTGAGTAAATCAAATACTACTTAAATTCTACTCAAATTGTCATATTTATAAGTAGGAGTAGGCCACTGTCAGAATAGTAGGAAACAGTAGGAAATACGTTAAGACCTACTCTACAACAAATTCGAAACCCCGGAGAAGTTATCAAGAAATCACTTCACTCACTTTCACAAGAAGTATTGCAAATAACAATCATAAGGATATTGTATGTTTGGAGAATCATAATCGCTTATATTCTGAGGGCAGATATAATTTTAAGAAATATGCATATTGAGACATTTCTTCAACTAATATGTAACTCGCTGCGGGAAATTATTGCTGGTTAGTATTTGTCCCTTCGACCCTGCCCCCAAATCTGCCGTACACCCGTGTCCGATCGTGCAATTGTTAAGATTTTAGCTTTTAGAAATTTTTCAGCCTTCTCAGTCTTTCCTATGTATATGCCTAAACTCCATTAACATTTCTGGTCTTTGTTGCAGTTTCTTTCAATTTTCCTCTAAAGAAACAATTTCGGGACGTCGATTTCTTATTGTAGAGTCATTCTTTTTGGGTGATTGTGAAGGCGTTGGAGTGAGTGTATATGAAAGTATTTGTCTGGGTGTTTGCTGAGGAGTGTTTCACAAAATTGTTAGTGCGTATGTTGTAATTTTTTTTTTCTGTTTTGATAGTGAGCTAGGGACTGTTTTGGGGGAGGGCTATTGTTTTCCCACAAGATGGGGAAAACGAGGCAGAGGATGAGACACCCTTCACCCCAACCTAGTGGCGCTGAATTCTCTTTCTGCACGGCTTGCAATTCCTTCTTGTGTTTACCAGCTTCTCAGTTTTCACAAATTACGGCTCGTAACGTTGCTGAAGTTGGTACATTGAGGTTAAAGTAGAATGTTTTAAATTGTGGGGCATCATTCTTTCCACCTCCGAATATTGTGTGAATGACATACAAAATAAAGAATATATGATCACTGCGGAATATAAGTTGCAGAGCAAGACCAATGTCACCGTATTTGAAATACCCAGTTTCATCACAGGGAAGAAAGTCTGTGCTTTTTTTCCAGCAATTCGGCGAAATCATGGAAGTGAACACTGACAGAAAATAGGGCAATACAGATTTAGCTAGATCGTAAATCGTTTAATGCAATCACTAATTTCGTACACTTAAATGGACGAAAAATGCAAGTTAGTGTATCAGTAAAGAAGTCAGCTTGTTGGTTGTGTTGGTTAACGGGACTTTTTTTTGTGTTGTGTCCTGGGGAAAAAAAAAAACGCAAGTAAGCAAGATTCCTCACAACGCACCAAATCAATGGGTGGAAAGGCGGGTGCGTCATTATCGGCTGTTGATAAACCGAAAGGACAGAGGACATCATAAACTCCATGTTCGTCCTAAAACGTTGCAATAGGAGAAAAGTTAATTGACAAGAACGGGGAATGGAAAATTATTAAAATTAAAAAAAAAATAAAACGCTGGTGTCCCAGGAGTCTCTGGTGTACCCAAAGCCTAATATTTCAGGACAGGAAACTTACGCAGATACTCTGAAAAAAAAGGGGAAGCTGAATTAGCCCTGAAAAGACAAAAAGACACAAATTGATTTAGTTGAAAAAAACGTTGGACAAGAAATTCAAGAAACGATCAGCGGTATATCCACCTCTTCTAAAAAATGAAGTATAGCATATAAATACGGACAAATCTCTGATACCCCGCCTCAACTCCGCACTCAATTTCTCCCTCTCACAAACCAACTCCCTCAAATCAAATAAGGTACATAGTTCCCCATCGAATGCTTCTAAATCCAGGACTTCTATATCAGATTATTTTCCTCCTCCACAACTATCAAGGAATCCTCAACCTCCACTACCCTTGATACTATAAATACAGACATCTCAAAATATCAAATTCTTTATTTTGAATGTCCGTCTTTACTATGACTATACAATTTTCGGAGTTGGGCAAATGTATCTCCTACAAGTTAAAACCTTTTCCCTTTACTGTGTTTTACATGGAATCCATAGTCTTAATTATGTATACTTTTGTTAATCTTACTCTTTTGTTTTTGTCCACAGACAAGATGGAAATAATTATTCTAAGCCTTTTAGTTTCTCTATGTAAACTAATATCTCGTCTGGTTTTACGAGTTGTGTAAACTCGGGAGATCCTCTTGCAAACTTCTCTGCATTTCTTATGTACGGCGGGGGCGAGGTCCATGATTTCCGAGCTCCTCCAGGTATAACTCATTTGTCTGCAATTCCTGTGCTAGAACTAGTTTTGGTAGATCCTTCATTATTGGCGATCTTTCCCTGGTCGCATGAATTCCTTTTATCTGGCCTCTTGAAAAGGATATTTACTGCCTTCGAGATATCCGCCTCGTCCATCTGGACAAGACAAGGTCCGATGGAATTACAAACTCAGTATTTAGAACATAAATAAAATTAAAATAAGCAACTTACCTAAAGAGTCGTTCGGTCATCGCTAAGAAGAACTTATTAATCAATCCCAAATATCAAAATGTAGCAAAGACGACATACGTTCAACACCCTTGAGTAAATCAAATGCAGTATCTATTCATACAAAAATACATAACATGTAGCAGAAGGGTGAAAGGTGGTGAGGCAGACGGCTCATCACTGTTCATAATTTTTAACTTAACTAATCACATCCACTGACCCAAACACAGTTTTATATAAACTCACATCATAATACTTCATTTAAATAAATCATATACATCACAGTCACTAAAACAACTCAATCTCTCTATGTGAACCTAACACTAATGCCCTCTATTTACAAACATCGAGGAGAGAGAATAAAAAATTAAGTACGGTCTTCAATTCAAGCACCCATATAATGCTACTGATAGCCAAACCGTATTTTCCGGCTTACAAGACGCTGCGGCATGGAAGACGCACCCTACTGTTGGGAAGACATTTCTAAATAGATATCATTCTCATGCAATAACACATTCACTATGCGTCCCTCACATACTGGAGCCACGTATTGTTAACATTAACAACTCGTCCGATTTTGTTTGTATGGCAATGACATACTAGTCAAGTGCAGAAAGACCCGACGCTGCTAGTAAACAGAGCATATTTAAGCTTGTGGCTCGGCTCCAGGAAAGTTAATAGTGTTGGAAATATTTGCAACGATTAAGTACTGGGTTTACATCATATAAAAGGCTGAATTAGATAGATAGGTAACATTATAAGGTTAGGACTCAACATATAAATCCAGGTCCGTATCAGTCAAGGCGCACACGTATTTGTCTGAGTAATTTTTAAGAAAATAAGTACGTCTTGTAAGTGAGAAAATACAGTACAATCATTTGATTAAAGATTCCATATTGCACCTGAGCATGTGTTATAAATGGTTTACTAGAAACAACCACGAATAGGCTTATAAAGCATTGTTAGCATTAAATGGAGAGTATGTTTAGCGCTTTGCCTGTCAGTTCATTTTCTAACATCTTGCGGAGCACGTCGTCCTAGTGTCACAGTCTGATGCAAAACGAAGCTGCAAAAATGAATTGGGAAAAGTGAGAGAGAGAGAGAGAGAGAGAGAGAGAGAGAGAGAGATATGAAACATATGGTGCACTGAAACCTGATCCCAGTGTTTTGGAACACACTCGATGATATCGACCCCTAGGCTTGAACCACACCCGCAAATAATCTCTTAGCATTGCACAGTTTGTCATTCGATATCGCAGGTACAAGTTGTGAGAAACCACTGGATACCTGAATGATAGCATGTGACATAATTTGGAATCTGCTTAGAGGCACGCAGGAACTAAACAATTAACCTTTTGGATTGAACAATGCTTTACACTCTGTGACAAATGTCCAAGATATTCACCGATTTGACGATCGTTTGTACTAAATGTTCTTTTTGAAAATGATCTCTTGATAAATGAACATTCATTTACCCACACTTGTTAAAATTGAATCTTTACTTTCCAGCCACAGCAAGCAAATAGAGTTATTCAAACGAATAGAAATACAGAATCTCGTACACTTATAATTCGAATTCACTCAAACGACTCTGAGGTCGTTTTTGTCTGTATTTGTCTATTAGGTGCTGCATGTTTTTACTGTCAGTGTAACAGATCTGAGTATTTAAAATGTACTCAATCAGATATATTTACGTAGAATGATAGATATACTAATTATTTCCACCTATATGAATCCTGTTCTCTGTCATATTTTTTTTACAAAAGACGTACAATCTTAAAGCATAAATGAAGAATAAGAAACGGAACTTCCTACACGCTTTAATAGCGACGATTCGAGGTGCTTTCAAAGTAAAGGCGCTGGTTTTTCAACCGTTCAATCACGCAACAATGAACCAGGTTAGATGTATTTATTTCTTTTCGTAGTTTCATTTGCATTTCGCTTTTTTTTTTCTTTCTTTTTCAGCATCGATGATACGAAACATAACAGGAAATGAAGATAACATTCGACTGTCAGGTATGCTAATCAATGAACTTCACGAGCTCAAAAAGAATGACAAAACAGTTTACATATGTTGTAAACTTCATAGACATTATAAAAAAATAGTTTTGATCATGTCGAGTACAAGGAGGAAATCAATAATAAAATATATCAAATGTATTTTATTTTTATTCCAAGTGTATTTTCCATCAATGATACGAATATATTATATTATTATTATTATTATTATTATTATTATTATTATTATTATTATCACTAATGTTGTTGTTCTTCTTCTTCTTTTTCCTCTTCTTGTTTTAATTTCTTTTCTTTTATTCATGACCAAAGCTTTCATCTGCAATCATTCAACTGATATCTAAGGAGATTGGAATATTTTTATGCAGAATATATTGTAATGTATTGCAATAAAATTTGTTACAATATGCTCACAAAACTTCCGTAAAGTGATTTGCTAAGCGTAGCTTAGATGTGGCACAATACAATAACTACGGAGCACTCAGCACTAATCAGTGGTAATTTATCTAGTGAGACAAACCTGCTAATCCTTACACAACGTCGAAGTGTCCCCTTACCCTACTCAAAGTATACGTTGCCCATTTCATTCTCGTTCTCTTTTCGTTGGTTATTGGTAAGTTTGGTTGCTTTAGAGCATCATCTGGAGTCAGCCGTTTACAAGGTCTATCCTCATTAATTGAAAGAAGAATTGGAACTTCTTTGATTTCATATCTTCCTTTCCTTTCATAAGTTCACCATATAAGAGTCTATACGGAATGAGCTTTTGTTGACTTTCATGAACGCTTGTAATATTCTAGTTTGATCATTTCTGGAAAGAAGACATATATCGTTTGAAATATCGCTTCTAATACGATCAATGGAGTGAAGAAAGACCGATTCTGGTCAGTATCTAAATGAACGACTGCTTGGGAAAACCAGTTGTCCAGGTGCTGTAAACTTAGATGTGCTTGTGGTGCAATAGATAACATCTCTGGATTGCAATCCATGAAAGGATTTCCAATTCCAGCCATGTTCGTATCATCACTTTAGGGCAAATAACCTTGGGAAGATTACGATTCCGCCTCTTCTTCCCAAACAATGGGCTAATTAGTAGAATCTGTATCAGAAAATAATTACCATCTCCAAAAACGTCCTACCAGATGAAAATATTTTCTGGTTTTAAATAAGCATAAAAAGGTTGATAAACCGTAAAACAAAGGAATCAATTGCAGGAAATATTTGTTTCGCTCCGGACAATACATTTGTTTTACAAAATATAGTTTATATATTTTTGAATATAACATATTAAAATGGTTGATGTGTTAATCAATATAGGTTTAAAATAAAATGTTCATTCTCCATAGAATAAATAATATATCAATTAATATTTACACTTAATTTGTTAAAGAAAAAATCTTAATTATAATTCATGTAAGAATAGATCATAATTATTTATTTCGTTTCCCTATCTGTCTATGTTTCAAAATAGTTCTATTAATTTAATCAAATTAGAATTTTAAATGATATATATATATATATATATATATATATATAATTATTTTTTTAAATATGATTCCTTCGCTACATAAGAGTTCTCATGTTTCAAGAAGAAGAGCTGAAAAAATTTCACTTGAAGATGAAACAGAGCTTGATACTTTAATTTCTTTTAATTCTAATAATTATATTGAAGTTTTCAGCTCTTGTTTTTGAAACATGAGAACTCTTATATAGCGAAGGAATCATACTTTTTTCAAAATTAATTATAATTTGAAAAACCCGAAGTACTACAAACTCGTTTTCACGGCGCTTGGCTCTACATTTAAATGATAACTCTAACACTTTTAGACATTTAAAACAACATACCTGCCCGCGTACTCAATTCCGAAAAATACTTGTTGACAACACAACTATACTTCAATATGAAAACAATAAACAAAAATTTAGATTCTTGAAGCATTATACATAAAACAGTTGAAACCTAACCTGAACAATATAAACTATTAAATCTCCATAAATATCCTTAAATGCCTATAATTTATAACAGAAGCCATTGGTTTATACCAACGGCTTCCCATACTTGACCTTCTCGTTATCATTCTCGCGTGGTCATGTGTGACGTCAAGGGCTGCGACGCGATTTTCGCTTCCGCGTCTCGTATATACGAGTTTGTCGTTACTTTTTTTTATGCAGCAAGGGCGGACTATCATTGTTATTTCGTCCGTTGTTGTTTGATTTATTGAAATTGTCGTCTTTGATAATGGCTTGTGTAAATCGAAATCTTAGATTGGATTTAAACATGTATCAATATGGTGTTTTCCTTTCGTCTTTCAACGATAATGTGATTAAGCTTATCAGACAATATGAAAGGAACTTACTTAAAATGAATAGACAAAAATTGTCTATATTATTTAATGAAACATGCATTAGTATATATATATATATATATATATATATATATATATATATATATATATATATATATTTATAGATACACCTAGTGAGCCAGACAAACCTACCTAGGTTTCACCTAAACGGATCGTCAGGGAAAGTAAGTGAGTAGTTATCTATATATATGTATATATATATATATATATATATATATATATATATATATATATATATATATATATATATATATACAAGTTTCTTGCATTTAACTTTCCATACGAGTTGCAGTTACTTTTGAACGTTTATCTAATCCGAAATTCATAGCTATCTCGTCACTGTAACATTTTACAATACATAGGACACCTTTCGACTCATTGTCGTCCTTGGTAAAGAGTTTGTCATCATTCATTTAAAGTAGATGATTAAATACTATCTTGTTTATTTTGTATCCATAGCTATTATTTTTAGTTCATGCGAAACGTGAAATCAGATCAGACAAAACAGAAGTGTTGAAACGAAGTCTCCTTGAAATATTCCTAATCTGATATTCAGGCAGTTGAAAATGGCAGTGGCTTTCGTATAATGTTGTTTTCCACAGTCCCATGCTATATTTAAGAAGATTTATTATCACAGAGGAGACTTTGTACATTTCCAAAGCCTTAAGGTTCAAAGAGAATGGTACACTGTGAAAGACATGACGGTAATCTATCCATGATGTGCTGTGATTTCTACAACTTTTCCTGAATTTTTCCTGGGTCGTTTTGTTTATTAATAGTTGAACTTTTCAACCATATGTACCTATCCGACACACATATTCCAAGAGAAGAATGTTGTTTTCATCGAGAAAACAGTAAGTACAGTTCGTCAGGACAAACATGATTAAATTATATGTGGTGGACAAATATGTCATTATCCTGTAATTTTTCCGATCTTTTGTTTCTCCTGCTTTTGGTAAGAGATATGTAAAACCTTCTGTGATCCATTTTGGGATTTCACGGGGACTATTAATTTGCATTGATAAATTTTTCGCAAAGGTTTTAAGGATTGGTGACAGATGATAGAGAAAAAAATTGAGTTCCGTGTCAAATCTTGGGGACTTCCATTTTTGGGATTTCATTAGAGCTTCCCTAAGATTATTTGCGGTTATATTTTCCCATTATTGTACATGTTTTTTCTTCATTCTTTCTCTTTCTCTTTTGTTCCATTCTGCATTGAGGTATATTCCTTTGGGCTGCTCCAAATATTCTGCCAAAATATTTTGACTTCTTCCATAGATGGCGGCTTTTTGACTTCTAAATCTGTGTTTTTTTTTAAAATTTCCCAGTAAAACTACTTCATATCTGTCTAGAATATTTTATTTTGTCGATAGAACCTACAACGCTTTTCATATCGTCTTGTTCTTTCTGCATTTAATTACAATTTCTTTTAAAGAAATTTTGTAATTGAAGGAAATTAATTTACTGTTTTAATTTTATATTTCTGCTTGATCTTCCGGCATTTGTGTGTTGAAATATTTTGGTTTCTTGAGATTTCATCCAGTATGGAAAATTCACATTTAATTTTCTCTATATCTCTGTTACTTTCCGCCTTCGAAGCTCTCTCTTTTTGTCTACTGTTTGATACTTTCTTTGTCTTGACATTAGGTTTCTCCGTAGCTGTTGTATATGACATTATTTAAGTGGTTTGACCCTGCGGCGTTATATGTTTGTACATTATGTTTATTGGTCTTTGATAGATGAATTTGTGGAAGTTTGTCTCTTTCAAACATTTTTGCGTGAGTTACTCTGTTGAAGATTTGAATGATGCAATTTTTCACTTCAATGATTCCACCTATGTTATTTTCAGGGTATACTGCCCTAATATCTTTTGATTCATCTTCAGCGTCATAATCTGAATAACTGGAGTTTATATCACAGATAGATTCTTTCGTTTTATTTCCTGAGAGATTATTATTTGGTATCTCATTTATTTTAGATTTTACTTCATCCTCTATCATATTATTCATACACTCCCTTACTTTTTGTTTGGGTCATCGGTTATTGTACTTTGTTTTATAGTTAGATTTATCTGATCTATTTCTGCATTTGAGAATCTTTAATTTCGCACGATGTCCTTACCTACATTGGTGTGTTTATTTTCCTACCATAGTTCTCTATATATAGTATGTCTGATACGTGATGTTCTTTTTTTTTTTTTGAATTTTCGACTGCGATGGGAAAGGATGACATGGCATGTTAATTGCTCTTCGAGAGTTTATTTCGATCGCTTTCTTTTCACTAATTCATTTGGCATTGATTCACATGGTCTACGATTGGAGTTAGTCTGGGCTTTGTCATCAGCTGTCCCATGGTTGGTGACAGATTTTTCGGCCCCACACTGGTTCTTCTCTGTGGGACGCGGCCCTCGTTGATTCGGTTGACGACCAATCCGGTACAAGTATTTTTTGTAAACATTGATGTCCTTGCTTTTGTGTTTTGTTTTGTTTTTTTCGTTTTATCCTTGACTGTCAGCTAGTAATTTTGCTTCAGAGCGCGTATCAACCAAGACTACAAAGTTCGTGCTGCCAATAAAACAGGGAAGTTATATTAAGGTGACGAGTGTTTGAGAGTTCTTAATCGTGTACTTGCATTCAGGGAGGTAACTAAGGAATAAGTAAATGTTATTGACTTTTTAGGAATAAGTAAATGGTATTGACTATAATAAGTTTTAACTTAGTGTAAGTCAGAATAGCCATTACCAGATGAAGTGTCAGCGGTGGATTTACATTTGGATTATTAAATTTTTTTTAAAAGAAAGTAAAGCATAAAGCAATAATTTAAGGTAAAAAAAACAAATCAAATTAAAAAATGATTATAATAATAATAATAATAATAATAATAATTACTATTATTTACTAATTTATTATTAAATTAAATTAAAATTTTAAAATAATAATAATAATAATAATAATAATAATAATAATTGATTATCGAGAAATTTTGCATTACCGATAAATTGTCCAAATACATGAACAGGCGATGGGGGAAGAAGACTGAGACAGGATCAATACTAATCTGAGCTCTGGGCCACATGAGAAAAAGAATGGTCAATTTTACAAACAGTACCTCAGGTAACATCAGGATTCATGTTGACCAGAAGATCGCCCTGCTAGGAACATTCTATGTACTAAGGAAATTGCTATCAATTAAATGACAATTGTACTAAAGGCCCTAAGGACCCTATTTTGGACCCAGCACTACAGAATGCAAAGCAGGAAACATAGCATACACAAATAATAATAATAATAATAATACTAATAATAATAATGATAATAATAATAATAATTAATTAATTAATTAATTAATTATTATTATTATTATTATTATTATTTTGTGTGTGTCTGTGTGTGTTTGATTTAAGAGCTGCTTTCAAGTTTCAGTCAGTAGTTGTCATGACTCTTAGTCCTTTTGTTTGGATATATAGATGTCATTCCTCGTAGGATTTTCTTAATTGTATGATGATAGAACTTAAAATTTCTTTAAGCTTTGTTTGTCACTGCACAAATAAAATGTATGCATAGTTAAAATAAATTAATATTAATGCCAGATTATTGATTTATTTTGAAATATTTTATAATTTTTTTAGTGGCAAGAGTCAAAGAGAACAGAGTATATGGAAGCACCTCCCCAAATCAGTATAATCAGTATAAGGGCTGTTCAGCAGATCTCTCCAGTGTCTTAGTACAAGCAGCTCAAGGGGGCTATAAATAAATGAATAAAAACTTCTTTGTAAGTATTAGTATCACAAGAATCAGGTTAGTATCATTTTCAACATCAACGAGGTCCTATGCTTGGGACGTCCATTGTGTTTATTCCTCATTTCAATAGACATGATACATTGGTAAAAATGATCGACTTCTTCTATGCCACCAGAAATTATCTGACTTCTGCAATGATTCTTATGTTTTTGTATTAGATAGAATACGGAGTATTAATTTCATAACTAGGTTCGACATGCGCACTTACCACACTTGACAGAGATCGAAATCATTTGAGTTATCTTGTTCGGCATTGGTCATTTTCTACTTTGCAAGCCATTCCCTAAAAGAACAAGCCTGTCGCTAGACTAATGGTATTTCAATGAAATATTTTCAATGAGCTTTATTCTTTAATTGTACCAGTTAAGACAGCGTCCTGGGTAAGATGATAAACTATATACTGTTCCTGTGTAAGGCAATAAACTACATCCAACAACCTGTCCTGGGTATGACAATAAAGTGCATCCGCGTCCTGGGTAAGACGATAAACTACATCCGACAGCAAGGCCTCTGATCAGAAGTTTTTGAGGAGCGTGGAACCACCTCTTAATTGCTGGTGTAACCAAGTCCACCCAAACGGGGTGGTAGCAACTTTTAGTGACCCAGGTATTGGCAAATAGTTAACCCCAAACTAGGGTCAAAACATTACGAAAGTGTGAAAATATGTTTTAGTACCAGGAATACAGTTTTGTAAAAACTTATTACCCGCAATGAATATTTGAAGGAAAAAATCATTACCAGCAATACATTATTACCAGTAATATATGTTTTTAATAAATAAATAAAAATATTATCAGAATATATTTAAAAAAAATATTACCAGCAATATATTTTTGAACGAAAAAAATATTACCAGGAATACATTTTTGAATAACAAAGTATTACCATCAATGAATATTTGAAGGAAAAAATTATTACCAACAATACATTATTACCAGCAATACATTATTACCAGCAGTATATTTTTTTTAAATAAATGAATAAAAATATTACCAGCAATATATTTTTAAAGGAAAAATATTAATAACAATACATTTTTAAAAGAAGAAATATTACCATCAATAATTTTTGGAAAAAGAATATTCTAGCAATAATCATTTTGTTGTCATTAAATAACCCATTGAGGTTGATATACCGTAAAACAAAATAAACCAAACCAAATCAGTTAAGACAATTACATTTAGGGTTCACCATATTTCGTCCACGAAATCGAATCTAATTCATTTATCCTGTATTTCATTTGTTTCAGATAGCACTTTTTAAAAGATTGCGATTTGCACACCAGACTAGTTTTCTTCAGTGCACACCAAAATCTTATTCTCTTCAACTCAACGTCAATCATTTTCTATCATACTTGTTCTTATAATTTTCAGCTCGATCTAATGCAGACTTTATTCATTTACTAAAACGTGTAATTGACACGCATGTACACCCATGTGTGGTTGTTTGCATATACACATTGACTATGAGATTACCGAAAATTTGCAGGTCCTCGAAGGGAACACGGCATAGAAATATATTTGATCAATATGCCACTAACCTACTCTCTGCTCTGTCAAAGATGGCTGTATGCCAGTGATGAGGTATCATTTCAACACCGTTGGCGAGAGGACAGAATGCAGAGATAAGTGGTTTCATAGCTTACCCAAAGTTGTAATTGCGAAATTAACGAAATACAAAGCCGGTTCTACATTTTCTTTTTTCCGTGCTTATAACCGGTAAATTGCGTCGCACCTTACTCCATTCATCCCTCGTTATATCCATCCGTACATACACGTAAAATTGCGTATGTCTTCGTTCGTTTTCATATTTGAATGTAGAATCTAATAGTGGAACATGAATGTAGAAGAAAGATAAGATAATCATGAACCTGTCTTGCATTTAGCGAGAAAGCGTAAGACACATCCGTTAGCGGCAATGCCTTTTGGGTCGAGAATGAACTCGCTTTTCTAGCTTTGATTTACTTTTCTCAGCCAGCCCAAACGGAAAACTTCGTTTTATGGAAGCCTGGGTCTACAAACCTTGATAAATGTCTTTCAGAGAGGCCAGCGAAATTATAGCTGACGCTATATATAGAAGACACTTATTATGGCGGTCCGACAGAAATCAATCATTCAGCGATATTTTCGCGTTGGCTTGGCATTCTGGCCGACCCATGGATGTAATCTTTGAGGTTGTGATTTTGATACCATCTTGAAAGAGAATATAATTATGATGTAATCTTCGTTGAAATCAGCATCCCTTTACTTAAAAAAAAAAACAAAAAAAAAACGATTTTTTTTTTTTGGCCAGGCGCGAGAAAGTTCGGATAAAAGTAAATGTAGAATACGGCCATTTTTTAAAGTTGAGATGTCGATGTTCCAGTAATAAGAGCGACGACTCTGTTACACCGTCTATTACATTTTCCCCTTTAGTGACTTGCCATTATGTATTAAATATATATGCCTTTTTATACTTTGATATAAACGGTTACTTATAAACTGTGCAGAACTCGAGAAAGCAAGTGAAAGAGCCAACCACAAAAATATGAGGCCGCTGTGAGCAACTGGCAGTTTCTAAAAGCTTTACCTGGGAAGCTCTTAAATAGTCGAAAAAAAATCCAAATTCGTATAAACGTATTTGTGAAAGGTGAGGGTAAAATGTCAGATGTTGAATGTGAATGATAACATAAAACAATCCCAACAATAGTGAATTACTGTTATATGCCTTACTAGTATGTATGTATGTATATATGTATCTATAAATATATGTATGTGTGCGTGTTTGTGTGTTTACGCGCGTAAGTGTGTGTGTCTGCGTGCATCTATGTGTGCATATATTTACGTGTTTTGTGTGTGTGTATATATATATATATATATATATATATATCCAACATGATATATACATGTGTGTGTGTGTGTGTGTGTGTGTGTGTGTGTGTGTGTGTGTGTGTGTGTGTGTGTGTGTGTGTGTGTGTGTGTGTGTGTGTGTGTGTGTGTGCGCGCAAAATTATATAGAAAATAGGAAAGAAATCGTTAGGTAAATAATCCAAAGTTCTTTATTATTTTTGTTATTATTTTTTTTTAAAATAGTGCTAGATACAAAAGTAGAGCATAAATATAATTATTTATTAAAAATATGATTCCAAGACGCTACATAAGAGGTCTCATGTTTCAAAACAGGAGCCGAAAACTTCAATATAATTATTTGAATTAAATTGAATTAAAGTAAGCTCTGTTCATTCTTCAAGCGAAATACACACACACACACACACACACACACACACACACACACACACACACACACACACACACACATATATATATATATATATATATATATATATATATATATATATATATATATATATATATTCAGCTATAGGTAAATAGCAGGGCAGAGTGTGTTCTATAGGCATGGATGGCATCTGGTCTTGGAGAAAGACCACTCTGAATTCAAAACCTGCAGATGATCTTTTGGGGACCTTATGGCACTTAGTGCACCATGTCTCTGTATTCGACCCTTCAAAAAGTGTGGATGGTTCTGCACAAAACCTTTACCGCTATAATCAACTTATATGAATTTTTGCTTTCTGATCATATTGTCATTTGTCATGGAACTGAACGTTCATGTTATCGGTCTGAGAATTCGATCCCCGCGTGTTGTTACGTTTAGAAGTGCCTTAAAGCCATTTATATATATATATATATATATATATATATATATATATATATATATATATATATATATATATATATATTCATATATATATATATATATATATATATATATTATTATTATTATTATTATTATTATTATTATAATAAAATAATAATGAGATGCCAAAGCATTTTCCTTACTTTCATTTTTGAAATTTCTTAATTCTCACCTGAAGTAAACTGAATCTGACGCCCTCGTCGAAACACGACGTTTATAGCTTTTCCCACTTTATTCTCCTTTCAGATTGAATACTATCTTACATCCTACAAACACAGGCACACACACATGCACACAAACAGGCACACGCACAGACACGCACATACACACACGCGCGCGCGTGCAAAACACAAACATACATGCGCGCATGCGCGCGCGCACACACACACACACACACACACATATAAGATTAGGAATTACGCCCATTCGCTACCTTGTGTGTGTGGTCGAAGATTTACTATATAGATTCAAGACATAAGTTGTTACTGTGTGTGTAATTTAAAAAAAAAGATGAACGTTTTTAATGCCAGGGAAGAGATACATTATTAAGAAGCGAAAATAATAAGAGAAGAGGTTTCAAGAAAACAATAGTTACCGACTTAGATTGCAATTAATGTTTTAACCTTGAAAATTGGCGGGAAACTAAGAAACCAGAATAGAGTTATATAGGTGAGAAGTGCGAGAAGAAAATGCTAGCAAAGAACTTGCGGCTACATCGTGGCAGTTCGACTGAAAAATTGTGAAAACTTGTTGCAACTGTGTGTGTTTGCGTGTCTCTGTGTGTGCGTGTGTATTGTGCGTGTGTGATTGTAAATTTAATTGTATCGTAAAATATCTGATAATAGTGTATTTCAATATATTTAGACCTTAAAATATTATTTTCCATTTTAATCAAACAGCGTTTTTAAAGTCGAAATTAGGGTCACACCTATTCCTATGAATGAAAATTAATTGAGTGTATTGTTTTGTAAAATGTTTATTGGGTGTTCGTATAATATTTCATTTAAATTCCAAGATATCTCTCCCAAGAATTTTAGAATATTTTGCAGCCTTTTGTGTTAATTCCTCATTCAGGATACCTGATGTTACTAATTATTTGGCTCATATTGTGTTATATTTTATTATTTCTAACTGATTTTATATCCAATCACCTTTGTGCCATGCGTAATACACGCTTAGACGATCATGTATCTTTCGATACATTAGTGACGAGGCATTTTCTTTTCTCGCAGTAGGTTGACATTTCTTTTTTCTGTAGAAATGTTACTATATAGAACCCCGTCTGTCCTGCTATTTACCCATAGCTGAGGGGAGAATAAGATGATTCATACCTATCCCAACGGTATTAGCACGTACGTGAGTGTAATGGATTTGACTGGAATACGAACTCGGCACTCCGAATCCATTCGAATCCATTACATTCACTTACATGCTAATACCCTTGAGGTATGAATCCGCTTCTCCTACCAGCTATGAGTAAATAGCAGGCGAGACCGGGTTATATATTAAGTGTGCATTAAATATTTTCAGTTTTATTCGTTATTGAGTTCGTAGGTCGGATTATCAACCATTTGTTTTGTTTAGTGGATTTTTTTCATCATTTGCATGTGGGATAATGATAATATTCGAAAAGTTTAAATTCATTTTTAATATAAATTTCTTTATTATGTAAATACTAAAGTCTAGGAGTATTCGTATTTAAATTAAGTAAAAGATTTAAGCTTAGCGCATTGAAATGAATTATTAAATCATTGATGTTTGTGATAAAGTATTGTATGTTTCTAAACTTACTTACAATAGTGCGCAAGTATCATTTTCGTATGTAGAGATTTTTCTTTCGAATGTCGTATAATCTTTTCGGTATTATAGTCGAAATAGAGAAAACTGAAAGTGCTTGGCGACGACCTATAACTATTATAATCTAGAAATAGGCATAGATATAGAAATTGTGTCTTAGGTACACTAACAAAAGATTCATGACGAGAAGCTAAAAAGTAAGGTATCAAAATGATTTTGGAAGGAGAATAACACCGAGACGTTTTATCATCACTCGTAACATTATATGTGTTGAAAGAAAGAGAAGGAAAATGGCCAAATAGTGTGTGTGCGTGTGTGTGTGTCTGTGCGCACGCGCGTGTTGTGTGTGCACTGATAAAACGCCTCGGTAATATATTGGGGGTTAAGTGGGTTTTTGACGGTATATATTTTAGTTGAGGGTCTTCTTCTATGTACCATGTCCCACTCAAATGTTGACGATGATGTTCCTCCACAATTTTACTCATTTTTTTATCGCTTAATCAATTTTGTCTTTTTGTCATCTATGCTAAATCCTGTTCTGGCATCCATCCCGTACGTTGCACATTGTTTTCGACTGTTCCGCTTAATTTCCATCTCTCCTATGAGTATTACATTAACCGAGCCCTCTTTCCTCCCTATAAGCGCAAGAAATTTCACCTCTCTCTTCTCTCTCTCTCTCTCTCTCTCTCTCTCTGATGAACGATCTTTTCAATTTTTAGTGAGCGCTTATCCAAATTGTAACAATGGAATTTTTATAGACTTTTATTTTATATCTTTTCTATTCGGACAATTCCAAGCTGTATTCTGACGAAAAGTTTGCTTAGAAATTCATCATGGTTCAAGCAAAAATTTGTGAGATCTTTTTTCCTGCAAGTATGTGTTAAACAATCACCACGGTAATATGCTCTTCGTGTTCGGAAAATAAATACAATGTATTGGTTAGATAAGATTGAATATAATATCAAAGAGCAATGCCACTAGCTAAGTGTTCTATATTCAATATTAAGCCTGCTTTAAGCCAGTTCAAAACAAACTTCAGAATACTATTTCCTGGAGTGTACGAATAATAGTATTTACATTCCGTTTATATTAGCTTGTTTGCTATTGAAAAATATTTTTTTTTATATTTTGACTGCTGGTTTTCGAAGAGAAAAGCAATTGTGACACATAAGAAGATTTCGAAATAATAAACGATCATTGTCTGATTCTTATATATGACTTTTCACTTAAAGATGAGGACTATCATAGCTTTCCACAACTTTCTGTCTTTGGTAATTCTAAATAAAGTTTGTCTTTTATTATGCCCTCAACTTCCTTTTTATGCCCCCCCACATATATATATATATATATATATATATATATATATATATATATATATATATATATATATATATATATATATATATAATTTTATAAATATAAGTAATTATACTCGTCTGTAAAAACCTTAGGTGTTTTAGTTTGTAAATGAACAAACCAATACCCAAGGAAAAATAAGGAATAAAAAAGAAAGAACTAAGAACATGTAATTCAGGCGAAAACAAATCTATCTATGAACCCAAAGAGCCAGGCAAACCTATTTAGGTTTGACCTACGCGGATCGTCAGGGTACCCTGACAACCAGCGTAGGTGAAGCATATGTTGGTTTTGCTCTTTTAGGTCTATAGTTATATATATATATATATATATATATATATATATATATATATATATATATATATATATATATATATATATATATATATATATATATATATATATATATATATATATATATTCAGTCCATCTCATATAAAGAACTCAAGCAGAATTGTTTAAATACGATGAGAAATGAACTTGACTGACAAGTGCATGGCCAGTCAAGATATAAAATCCCTTGTTCCAGCTGAAAAATGCCTAAAAAACCATGTAGCACAATCGCATATAAAGCTCCCTCTACCAACAGCCAAAATAAAAAAAAATATGCCGTCTCATATTCAATTAATGGAATTTCTCCTTTAGTAATGACTTTTACAAACAAAAATCTGGATGGTCAATGAGATCACCTCTCATGAAATGATAGCATGTATCTTCTTAGAATTTCTCGAATCTGGTTCTTTCCAAAATATTGTGCCCAAACAACCATAGTAATTACGTCATAATGATTATGCTTTATTTATATAGCTTCGTCATACTGATTTATCTGACCTAGTAGATCAACTAAACAAAGTCGAACATCCAATAAAGTTTACATGGAAGAATGTAATTCTTTCCTGTCCTAGATATCAAGTTACACCGCGTTAACAACAGTTTAAAACTCGGTTTCTAACAAAAACGATCTAATAAATTTCTATTCTCATTATAACAACAAACTAAAATCCGCCATAATCATCGGATTTTACTTAAAAGTACTCTGAATATGCAGCCTGCGTTATTTTCACGGAGGAGAGAAATACATTGAAAACAAATACAAACTTCGCGAGTACTGTAATTGTTTATATTCAATTCGAAACAAAAGACTCACGAAATATTCCAAAACAGAAACACGGCACCTCCTGAGAAACCAAATGAATTAGAAAAAAATATTATCCTATCCTACTAAATCTATCACATCTACAATGGAAATGAATCTATCTAAACTTAATATAAAAATTATATTAGAATATTCAAAACAATAAAGGACTTAGTCAATACTTAACAAAAACATAACCTACAACCTGAAAGAGGAATTTAATCCATCGCTTTAATAATTGTCAAAAAATACGTAGAACGTACTTCGAGGAATCTAAATGAAAAGTTACATGAACATAAAAGGGGTATTTTACAAAAGAATACATTAAATGCGTTCGTTGCCAGCCGTAAAGGGAGAAACCACAATTTTGACATACAAACACCGTACGCTGATCAAAGGAGAAGACTTAAATATCTAGAGAGTGCTCACAAGATCATCAACAGTAAATTCCCCCCCCCCCCGACCCTGGGTCTTACAAAATTTCAACTTTCTGATATGTCTTCTATTATTATTATTATCCCAGTGTGGGATGCCTACTAAGAAAAAGGATGAACAGAAAAAGTAAAAAAAAATAATCTAAATGAATTATATATATATATATATATATATATATATATATATATATGTGTGTGTGTGTGTGTGTGTGTGTGAATTCGAAAATCCCCAGCACCGCTGTTTTCTGCGCAAGTGTAGTCGTACAAACTTAACAAATTTAATCCAGAGAAGTCCTGAAGGGCAAAACGCGTCACGAGTAAACTTTTCCTCTTTGTCATACAATTTCTACAACACACACACACACACACACACACACACACACACACACACACACACACACACACACACACACACACACACACACACACAGAGAGAGAGAGAGAGAGAAACACATACATATACATACATACATACATATATATATATATATATATATATATTGTAATTTACATTGGCCTTATGAGATGCATTGATACGCATGAAAACACGACTGCAATTGTGTAGCGATTTTGACATGTTTTCTGTGTAATATCCTAAAATATATGATATTGCTCTACTTTTATAAATTACGAACGTTGGAATTGTTCTCTATTCATTCTCAACCTTACACACCTAGACATATATATATATATTAGTGAGTTAGAATATCTATGGATGCGTATAGACTAGCTACGTAAATTCAAAATATTTTTTCATTGTTATTTTAAAGCGTTCCAAATTCGTATATGCAAGGGCGGTAACTTTGTGTATTTTTAGTTTAATATATAAAAATGAAAAAAAGATTTTTAGTCATAATATTTTGATTTAGTTTTTTATATAAAACTTTGCTCCGACAAACAAATAAGAAATTTGGGAATTGTGAAATGGCCGGTGACTATACAGGGTGGTTCATCCACTCTTTGACAAGTGTTTTTTTTTTATTATTTTATTGTTCTTTATCACAGACCACTCTCCTCATTAATATATCCTGGTTTTTGAACCAATTTAGTCGACTACGGTCTGACATTTTAGCAGTTCGCACTGCATGACTTAGTAGCAGTAGAACCCCTAGAGTGACCTGACAAAATTTCTATATTATCAACTTATTTCCCCGCGGACATATACTTATAACTATCTATATGAGTAGTTGTTTTCTTGTAGGTGTCCGTCTGTATTAATATAATTTAAATGATCTTGGATTTCGTGACTCTGAAATTCATGTGATCACGTATTAGTGATAGAAAACTGTTTCCTGCATCGTGAGACCTAAAACAAAGCAAAGCAGCAACTCATAAACAGGCTAAGACACGGCTGTTCAAGAACGTTAGCTCCTTGTCTGATAATCTGTCGTTCTAATTTACCGGAGACTCTTAATCTCCCCGTGAAAGCGAATGAAATATGTCTGTCGTCATTTAATATTCTAACTTGCAGTATGCGTACGTAGAACAGTTAAAAATATGAATATTTGTACGAGTTTATCCCAGTTCTTATTGGTCTCTAGGAACACGCGAGCGATTGAATAAATATGATACTTTTAATTCATTGAGTTTTATTCTACATTCTATTAAAATATCAACATCGGGTGCCTCCCTTTACTTCCATTTGCCACAATACGAAAGCCGTTACCAATTTCAAGACAAACAATAAGATTATTTGAAAAATCAACAAAACTATCAAGAAAACTATCAATAAATCAATAGCTTCTTTGTAAATTTCAAATAAGTTCTATTTTCCAGTTCACGATAAACAAAAAAAGACGGCTGAATATTATACTATTTACTTATAGCTTTAGAAACAAGATACAAACTATTTTATCTGGGCCAGTTAGAAAGTTGTTTACACAAGGTTTATCAAATGAAATGTCTTCTTGTATTGTTGCTGAATATCTATGGTTTTCAAGATAATCTTATACAGCTTTTGTCATGTTGTGTTTTAGAGTGTTAGAATAAATTCCCCATAAATGATGTTTCATTTGTGACAATTAAGTCAAAGCAAGAGTATTTCCTGTCATTTTCTTCAGGTGATTTCTATTTATCATGTCCAATCATTTGGTTGGCGATCATGGTTCTCCATAATTTCCTGCTCTTTGTATGTTTTAATAACTGTTGGCGTTTTGCAATCTCTCTACGGCATATATTCGCCAAGATGGCTTTCTAAGCCATCTTTCCTCATTTCAATTTTTCTTACTGATTTTGAGCATAAGTCGTATGTTCGGTCCAGGGTACTCTTAGAATCCTTCTGTATAACCACATTTCTGTTGCTTCAAGTCACTTCTTCATCTGTGAGATTGTCCTGCATTCACTGCCACATAGGAAGACTCGTACTTCATAAAATTTCAGTACGCATTTCCTTTGTTTCTAACTATATTCTTCTGTTTCTTAATACTTTGCTCAGCTTTTGGAAGACATCTTTTCTGCCTTCAGATTTCCGTGTCCCACTTTTCGTCGTCTCTTAATACTGTTCCCAGATATCTACATTTTGCACAAGTTTTATTTCGGTAGCTCTGTTTTGTAATTTGCATATTGGGCTGTTGTTCCTTTTTCTACCAACTAAGCATTTAGTTTTCTAGCAACACGATTAGTCCTTTCTTCAGGCTTTCCTACGCTGCCTTCTGTAAGATATCAACACTGTGGCATTAATATAAGATTGTTGCTACCAATAATGAATCCTGCTAGAATGCCCTGGCTTTATAGGTTGATATGTCTGGTGAGCAGACGCTTCCGTGTTTAAGATCATGTTTGTATATTTACTGAACTAATTTCATATCCGTGTTCAAATCATTTATTGGCTGTATAGGTTGTGGATTGTTACAATATATGTCAATGTTACCTAGCAGTTCTTGCAGCTCTGTGTGATGTACGTCATCAAACACTTATCTCTAAAACATAGATATACATACTTTTGCATTTGTATTGAATTTTCTGATATCATTCTGAACATAAATATAGCATTATTTACATTATTCGTACTATTGTCCTCATCTTTGTCGCCATATTTATTACAACGTTTCGGCCGTTGTACGCTCTAGCCTTCTTCAGGTGGTTGGAATGTCGAACTGAACCCGAACTGTTCTTACCCAATCCACGGTCTGATCCTGGTTTGCGATGTATTCCACAAGAGTCGGATGATAAGTTTTCTCTCATGGCTAAATGAATTGGCTCGTTCAATGAAGTTCACATTCGTTTCTACTTGATTTCTTATGCTTTGTTATGAACATGGATCTAATTATGTCTCCCGGTATATCGCTAATGTTGCATATTTCTTTTAAATTTTAGTATATCTGCACTCTTGTCACCACCAAAATCTTCTAGACCTGCATAAGAATGTAAATTATTTACGGCATGCATGTGCACTTCTTAAGCAACAGATTACCTGCAAGAAAGGAGGGGTTCTTTTATTAGAGGCTATTTCCTTAATTTGTTCTTTGTTTAGATTTACCATGCTTCCTTTACATAAAAAAGTTAGATGTTTTACGAAAGGTGCATGTTTTCCATTTCAATAGAAACATAAATATATTACCAACAGCGTCATATTCATCTATTCCTTTAGAAAAGTAGATATACCGCAAATGGGGAGATATCTATTTCCGTAGAAATATAGGAGTACTCTGAAGAATGGGATTACTTTTATTTCCGTATAAAATATGTCTGCAACACACAATTAGATATGTTCTTTTTCTGTAGAAACATATGTGTACTAAGTACAATGAGATAACATTATTTTCATAGAAAAATAGTTGTACGATAAGCAATAATATGAAACATATATCTATCACAAACAATTAGACATATTCTATTCCTCTGGAAACATAGGGGTTCCCCGTACGAATCAGCTGGAATCAGAGATGAATCATAAAATGCGGGATATCTTTCATCTCTGTACAAAAGCAAATGTACAAAGAGCGATTAAATATGTAGCGATTACCTCACTTTGTCAGGCAGGGCACCCACTACATAACGATGTATTCAGGGCTGTAAAAGAATTGATGTAAAACCTCTCTCTCTCTCTCTCTCTCTTCTCTTTCCTCTCTCTCTTTTTGCCCCGATATCTCGTATTGACAAGTCGGCATATATCTCCACGATGAGAGATTTCTTTTTCCCGGTAAACCGACTAATTTATTTCAAACAAACCTCGAGGACATCCACGCACACACACTCCACCTAAATACATACTTTAATGTTTCCTTTTATTGAGCTATTAGTATAAACTTTAGTATAATTTCTCCTTTCTTCTTTTATAAACTGCGTTGTAGCTTATAAACCGTTAACGCGCTCACAGAGAAAGAATATTATCATCCATCCGCCGGGATTTATGTAGGTAAATATTCTTGACGCTAGAACATTTATGGAGTAATGATATTAAAATGATCCAGTATTTTAATACAAATACTTTGCAATTTTTATCTTTAACATCTTAACATCAATAGCTTCACAGTCCGCCTCACTTTAAATATAGTGCCTTCTTCCGCTTTTCTCAATGTTAAAATAAATATAATGTATCGTGATATAGTTCTACACTGTTAATATATCGGATATATTAAAAATCGTGATATTTTCAAAATAACTTGAAGCTATAATCATTAACACATCAATGAAAACTCGAAGTTATTTTGTTAAGTCTATAATTTTGTTGTAACGTTCTAAAGCGTGCGAAAATAAATACATAATTTATCGTTCATTTTATCAAGTGACCAGGAATAATCTTATTCTGAGTTTGTACTTGTGTCGCCTCAGAAAAAACATTTACGAATCTATTAAACAAAGCAAATAGGGAAAAAATCATTGTTTTTCTTACGCAATACAAGGTGAGATTCCTCGGCTATGTTCCACTGGACGTCTGCATAACTCATTCCGTATGTCAAATTCATGACCGATAGCTTGTGGATTTATTGGTGATGGTCCTCATTGATAATTTGTCAGTTATGATTTCTCATTTTCCTGTCTTTTTAAGTGTTTTAGCTGCATCGAACGATCGTCTTCTTGAACCAGCACTCGACCGACGTTGAAACATGGCAGCCATACACATGAATTTTCGAACGAGAGAATGAGCACAAAAAGAACTTCGAGGTTTTCGGTAGCATTGATGCAGAAATCTTGTTCGAATTTCTTGGCTTTCGTAAGGTTTTGAGCTGAGGTTCTGCACAATGTGAGAAATTCACGCGTAATAATTGAATAGCACGTAGTTTATATGCAGACTGACGCACTAGATTGTGTAGCAAGGTGCATTATTAGCAATCGGTTTTCTATTGAAGTTTACACTAATACCACGTACACTCTAGGAATCTTCTGAAACCCCATAGTATATTATATTTCTAGAAAATTTGTAAGCTGTAGTAACATTCTATTGCTGAGAAATGAGATGAATTGTATTACATTTTTACGAGATGGGATTATCTAAAGATATTGATAGACTTACTTACATATAGTTTGTAAATATTTTCTAAAGTTAAATAAGGAATCTGGAAATATTTTAAGGGAACTACTTCATGAATATGGCAAACTTGGATCTTTGTTTCTGGATATTTATGACGTTTATATTAATATCGATGGTTACCAAAAATCGAAGATTGCTTTATGCGAATATTTAAAAGATCGATTTACTTTAAAATGACATTCAGAATGCTCGATTTTACCTTGATTCGAACAGTGACCATGAGTGGAAAACATAGAAAGGGAAGCTAAACTCTTGTGCAAATTATTTGAAACAAAACGAATAATTCCCTTATTATTTACATTTGTTTCGTATTTTTTTCAATGATACATGAACAGGTGCACATGTAAGTACTTCGTATGTCCATTCCACGAAGTCTTTCCTTGGATATTGAACACAGATTTTCGATTGGATTTAAATGAGGAGAGTTTCCGAACCAGCCGATAATACTTTGATTTAGTCACTGGTAATCCTTGCCATTGTGTTTGTGCAGCGTTACGATTTTCGTACGCTTCCTTGGAATAACACCCATCGCAGACAATAAGCGTAGGACAGCTAATCGACGGACGAGACAATAGTGTCTGAGCATGATAAAAATATAAAGCAATCATGGATGAGGCAATATTTTTCAAGGCCAAACAATTTTCATCATACACCCCGAAAATACATTCATACTATTGCACACAACTATAAAAGACCTAATGTGAGAATAAAATAGAAATTGATTACACCCTGTCATTCCAGTAGGTCTAAAAGAAAGTAAACTAAAGAGGTTGTTTAAATTAATTTGGACAAGGGTGTAGTTTTGTCTGGCACAACGTCACCGAGGCGGAGCTATTCTTGTCTACACAACTAATTATACTCGGGAATCGTCTAGAACTGCAACAATTATTCAACGACAGGCGCCAAACATTGCCTGGTTATCATATTTTGTAAGACAGACGGAAAAAAAAAAGTTTTAAAAAGTTTGTGTATATTGTGTTGCTCTTACCTCCAAACACCGACCATAACAAAACAGCCTCTGTATATATGAAGAGAATATTTTTGAAGCAATGCAGCTTCTTTGTGTTTGCTTTCACCTTTCTTACCTATGTCTCTTACATTCTCTTCATATAACTCTCTCTTTCAACTTTTGATCAAAGACAGCACAGACATATTTCACTTGGTCAAAAAATCAATAAAACGAAGTTGTTACAAATCAATGATTTGTACAGTCTGTTTTCAGTGATCATTTGGTGGAATCACTGCTTGTTCAGCATGCATTTAAAAAGTAATGTGATGTAAAGTAATATTGATCTACCATGCAGTCAAAAGCTTGTCTAGTAGCTGGAGATTGTTGCATATTTCACTCAGATATCAACATCCATGGAACGAAACGGTGTATAAAATCAATATTTCGAATAATGATTTTCAAGTCATGTAGACCCTCGACACTTGGAAGGGAGGAATCATCCTACCATCATTTCTTCGGTTTTGATTTTGCTGTACTAAGCAAATTTCTGGAAAGATATTATCATTATGATATTTACGGTCAGCTAGGAAGGCAATGTTCTTGTCTGAGGAGGTGGCTTTATGATATAGGTACATTCTGCTTGAAAGAAAGAAAGAATGAATGAATGAAATTGAAAAAGAAATTAATGGACGCTTGTAAATCAAACAAAGAAAGAAAAAAGAAAGAAAGAGAGAAAGAAAAAAGAGAGAAAGAAAGAAAATTAAAGTAATCAAGAAAGAACATGAATGTCATTAAGAGAGAACGAAAGATAGATAATGAATAGCATTAAGAAAGAATGAAAAAAGAAAGGAAATGAATGGCAGAAAGACCTTGAATGAAAGTCAAAAAAAGAAAGAAAGAAATGAATATCATTAAGAAAGTAAAAAAAAGAAAAAAAGAAAAATATGAATGACATAGAGATAAAAAGAACATGAGTGAACGAATGAACATGAATGTCATTAAGAAAGATAGACAGAAATGAAGAAGATCAATGCAATTTATAATGAACGCAAGAAAATGAATGCTATCAAGAGAAATGGAAGGACATGAATGGCTTTAAGAAAGAAAGAAAGGAATAATGGTATTAAGAAAGAACGTAAAAAAGAATAAAAATGAATGACAATAACAAAGAAAGAATATGGCAATAAGAAAAAAGAAAGACTGAAATTAATAAAGAAAGAAAGAAAATTAATGATATTTAGAAGGAATTAAGATAAATGACATTAAGAGGGAATGAAAGAAAGAAATATAATGACATTGAGGATGTCAGAAAAAAGAACGAAGGTCAAAGGCTTTAAGAAAGAAAGAAAGAATGTGAATGACATTAAGAAAGAAATAACAGGAATGGCATAAAGAAAGGAAGGAATGGAATGACATAAAGGAAGAATGGAAATGGATGTAATTACGAAAGAAAGAAAGAAGAAAAAGAAGATGAATTTCGTTAAGAAAGAAAGAACATGAATGGAATTATGAAAGAAAACTTATAGAAAGAAACTAAAAAGCATTACAGAGAATGAACATGAATGACAGTAAGTAAGAAAGAACGAAAAAAGAAAGAAAACAAAAGAAAGCTAAGAAAGAAAAAGAACGAATAAAAAAGAACGGAGATCAATTCCATTAAGAAAGAAAGAAAGAAAGAAAGAAAGAAAGAAAGAAAGAAAGAAAGAAAAAAAGAAATAATGAGATAAAGATAGAATGAAAGAACATAAATGTCATTAAGAAAGAAAGAAAGAAAGAAAGGAAGGAAGGAAGGAAGGAAGAGAGAAATAGAATGAATAACCTTAAGAAAGACAGAAAGAAAGTAACAAATATCATGACTGATATTAAGCATCCAATTCATGGCATTAAGAAATAAATAAATAATGAAAAGAATGACATTAAGAAAGAAAGTGACTGACATTAAGAAAGAAAGAACATGAATGACATTAAGAGAGCTCGAAAGAATGACTGAAAATGAATGGCTTTAATAAAGAAGAGAAAAATAATTTTAATGGCATTAAGAAAAATTAACATGAAAGCAGTAAGAAAGAAAGAAATCAATGGTATTAACAGAGAAAAGAAGAAAGAATATGAGTGGCATTAGAAATGAAAGATTGAACATAGATGACATTAAGAGAAGAAATACCGAAAGATAGAAAGGAAATGAATAACATAAAGAATGAAAGAAAAAATGAATGATATTAAAAGGAAAGTGCATTAATGGAATGAATAAAGATTCATAGAACGAAAATCAATTGCATTTAGAAAGAAAGGCCATGAATCACATTAAGAAAGAAACAAAAAATAAATGGCAAATAGAATGAAAGAAAGAAGGAAATGAGTAAAGAATAGAAAATGAATAGCATTAAGAAAGAAGATGAATGATCTAAAGAAAGAAATAAAAAAGAAAGGGAGAAACAGAACCTGACTGCGATTAAGATAGCAAGAATATGAATGACATTAAGAAAGAACATGAATGGCATAAAGAAAGAAAGAAAGAAAGAAAGAAAGAAAGAAAGAATGAAAGAATGAATGAATATGATTGGCATCATAAAAGAAAGGACATGAATAACATCAAGAAAAAAGAAAATGAATGGCATTAAGACAGAACATTAATAGCATTAAGAAAGAATGAATGACAGAATGAAAGAAAGATGATAAACATGTTGCAAATCAGAAAAAGAAATTCATTTGGAAAGAAAGAAAGAATGTCATTGAATAATACATAAATATTAGGAAGAAAGAATGTTGTCAACTCTGAAGAAATTCTTTTAACGTGAAAACGGTTGAGATCGCAGCTTCTTCCTATCTGGTAAAATAAAAAAAATAAAAACAAACTTTTCGGCAAATTTCGTTCAAGAATTTAAACCTGAATCATTCTGAAGTTTCGCCCAACACATTCTTCTTGGCCTTATTTAGCATTTGATAAATTGTTATTAATATTATAATGTAGGCCTGCAATTGTTTCCGAATATTAGCACGTGCACTAATTATAATATCTCATAACTTCCGGCATAAAATAATATTTTTACTTGGCTATAATTTTATTATTTAGAATCAAATTTACAAAGCTTTTTTAAAGCTTTTGGTGTATAATCACCTTCATGTCTTCTGTGTTGCAAAGAAAAAAAGAGAACTGCAAAAATGGGAAGTGCAACTACGACGTCTTTGCTTCCATGAACATACAGTCTTATTTTATTCTTGCCAATGGCGAAACGATTATTTTACTTATCAGTCCGTTCCACCAACCTTCTCTTTCATTCATATAATGCAACTCATTCATTATTTTTTAACAGAAGCGTTCTACCTTGAGTGGATCTCGGGCATAATAATGGGTGCATTTTAGAGTACAAAAATATTTTTTTAATGGAAACCGCACATCTGCTTTAACTGTAAAAACAAGGAAGAAAACTATAAAGACGGAAATGGCGACGGAAAATTTTCCAGAATCATTGAAGACATCTTTGTAAAAAAAACAAACACAAAAAAACAAAACAAAGGAGGCTTTTAATTAACAGTTGAACAGTGTAGTGAGAGCTGAAAGTGTGACACAGAAATACAAAAGCGTGTAGAAACAGCTAAAAGATATGAAACTAAATAGAGTAATATAAAATCGAAATATATCATTAGTAACGAACATTGAGGGACTGTTTTTTTATCTCCTCTTACCTATCGCAGTGAATGATGTAAAATTTTGCCAAAACCGAATGCAAACAAGACGGAGGGGTCATACGATACATTACAAAACTCTAAATATATTTTATAAAAAGAAGAAATGATTTACATTATTTATATTATTGTTCTCGTTCCACGTGCCATATTTTGATGGATGTCACTTATCAGTTATCTCCTGTTAATTTTCACTCTGAAAGTTGTCCACTGCCTTAACCGGGTATTGAACTCGCACTCTTTGGGTCCTGGCACAATGGATAAAGGCGTTGGTTAGAAAGGACCGAAAGAGTGTGAGTTCAATACTCGGTTAAGGCAGTGGCGAAATTGGAGAGGGGAATTAACTGTAGATAACTGATAACTGACATCCATCAAATACGGCACGTAGAACTAGAACAGTCTACCCCAGTGAGCGAAATAAAGGGTTCAGTTTGACATCCCAACCACCTGAAGAAGGCCGGGGCGTATAACGGCCGAAACGTTGTGAAAAAATATGGCGACAAAGATGAGGACAATAGTCCGAATAATGTAAATAATATACATAATATCTCATCTCAGAAATATAGACAGACTCTGAAGAAATGATGTATTTACATTATTTATACCCAATTAATATCCCCATCTTTATTGATACTATCATAACATTTCGCCCGTTTTGCTCCCTTTCCTCCGGCTATTATCCGGTTCCTGTCGATCCAGGGAACAATTGAAAAGTTTATTTAATTTATGGGATTACATTGTTCTCCTTCCTCTGACCATGCCTATCTCGTCTAGTTCGTATTTGATACTGCTCCTTTATTAATTGTTCCTTTTCGCGTAAGATTAATTTAATTAGCAAAAACCTGATGAAAGCCGATGGTTACAAAGCCGAAATTTTCTATCAATACTAACAAATAAGAAAACATTAATCCGCATTTAATTAATGTAAATAATAATAATAACCTTAATGACTATCAAGTAGAACGCTTAAAGAACGACTGGAGTATGACAATGTTCATGAAGACAAGAGAAACAAAGAAGAAAATTAAAATCAGTATCCCAGTCAAAAAGAGAGGTTATTGAGGAATACGAAATAGATATATCAGCAAGAAAGAAGCTCTTGTGGAGATCCATGAACTGCCATGTTCTGAAGGATCACAGATTATATAGAGATAATATTTTAATCTTCTGGATTTTAGAGCTTATTTCCATGCGTTCGTTGATTTTCGTCGCAAAAGTTGAGATCATTATTATACGACGATCACTAAACAATGCGGATCGGATGTAAATCATAATATGCTAGGGATATTCAAAATTGGGTCAATAGTGAGGATTGGTTAGTTGTATCATCTGCTCTGCCAATTGAGCTACAGGAATGTTTACGTTTGGCAGAAGATCTTTACAATTTACTGGAAATGCTTCTGCCATAACAATTTTACTTGCTTTCCATAGCAAATATACATGTTGCGTCTTACTTAATAATGTTTGATGATATGGTTAAGATGACAAGGTTTCATCAAATTAAGGATAAAAATATGCTGTTATTAATAGATTGGATAACAATCATCGATACTGGAACGTACTGATCAGTGAAATAAGAAGGATAATTTGTTTGATTTATTTTTCTACAAGAAATTTATTGTACGTCATTCGATGAACAGCTGCTAGGTTTCAAGGGGCAACTTGGAGCAAAGTCATTCGAGTTTTGTCAAGAATTCTTTGTTTATTATCCGTACGATTTTAATCACTGACTGAATATTTGCAATAAAAAGTAACCAATTTAGACGTGAAAGAAAACTATGATTTGTAGTGGAAATATATCGGAATCTTTTGCCACCTGTACCGAAACAAACAGTCTACGTACGAATAGACAATGTGTTCATTGGATTCACAAAAGTAGTAACAGCAATGAGACAAGGATTTAGTTTTCTCCTCGGAATGTATTTAGCCTAGAGATACGAGGCATAGTAACAGTGATTATTGTTGGTTGAACTAATCATAAAAATATGGTTACTACTTCCACTAATCCTAATGTAAATAAAACAATTGCAATTAATTTGAAGAAATTCTAGTGAACTATGTATTTGTCAGTGTATAACATGAGACATATTTGTGTTGATGGCACAAAGAAACGAGAAGTGTCTATTAGATAAGTTAGTAAAGAAAGCGCTCTTAATTTTAAGATGTAATGCATGATTGTAAGTAAAAGAGCCACACCAAGATGTAAGCTACATAATCTAGACAATAAGATCAAACAACGAAATTTAATTATCTGATCAATGCATTAACAATTAATTAAAATGTGATATAAAAGTGAATGCGCCTCGTAATAGCCAAATATGCCCTAAAGAAACTAAGTACTCAGAGATAAGAAAATGCCTTTACAATCAAAGCAATTTGTGTCAAACGTCTATTTGATATCATATTCTCGTGTATGCCAATGAAAATGAACAATCTTCTCACAGATAAAGATGAGACTGCCAGTGTCATATATGTGGATCTACAGACAAATAAGGAGAGCACTGAAGGCAGAACATATAATCAACGATAAAGTGTTAATTAATATAGGAATTACAAAGAAAATGATATTTACAATCTATAGGTGTATAGGTGTATCCCTTGAGGATAGAGGACATTGGAAATTTAACAATTATGTTTAAGAGATGCGGGAGGAAAGAGCCAGTAATCTATTTAATATTTTAGTAAATGGATTACAAAATACGGACTAAGTGGGGAAGTAATAGAGAAATCATTATATAGTACAACAAAAGAGAGGAAGTTGTGGAAACCCATGATCACCCAAGGACATATTACATAAAAGAAATGATAGTTGAATTAATCAACACCTAATGGACGTTTCTGGTAGCATATTAATCTCTCCATAGACAATTATTTCTTTTATTTATGCTATCGGGATTTATTCTGTTAAGCATCATAAATACATATATATATATATATATATATTCAGTATTTTCTTCAGTTCAATATTTCCGATATATCCCAGGAATACAGTTTTTATATACTGCATGACATTGATTGATTGATTTGTTTATTTTACGGATTATCAACTCATTGCAGGTTATTTAAAGCTCAAAAATGTCTTTAGATTGTAAGAGTTTTTGGAGATAATAACCACTTACTGATACAAATCTTAAAAATTAATCCAGTGTCATAGCCTTTCCAAGCGTATTTACGCGTAAGGGAATATATTATGAAACCGACTTGAACTGGAATTCGACTCTCCCATTTCCAGTTCCGAGATGTTATCCATTACACCACCTGAAAATGTAAGCTTACGGCACCTGGTTTTTGCAAGCGGTCACCTGTTTAGGTACTGACCAAACTCAACGTTGCTTAACTTGAGCTTTAGGCTTTCTGCTCTCAAACAAAATATACTGCATAAAACGGTCTTTATTTGGATTTGAGCTGTAAATATGAAAAAAAATTTAAGCTTAAAACAATGTTAGTATGGAATAGAACAATTATTTCTGAGATAATGCCTAATATTGAGAGTAATTGGTAATAATGGCAATAAGTTTCGTTTATTTAGTTTTCCAGAATGCTTGGTATATCTGTCCCGTTTTAAGTTCCTATAGTGATTAGCCATGATTCTTTTGACCACTCTTCCTTGATACCGTTGTTCCATAACGTCAATGTCCAGATAGAATCTTTCGTCTTAATTATCACTAAAATATGTCTAAAATATACCCCTAATAAATTGAAATGTTGCAGACTATGTAAAGTGATTATACCCAAAGACGTTATATTCTTTCTATTCGGAAGTTACCATAGAATTGCATTGTCATTTGCATCATTCTATATAATATAAACGAGATTTCTGAGCAATCAGAAATACCGTAACATTCATGGTTTGAAGCAGGAAGTTTTGATAATTAATCTGAACACGATGGGAAATTTAGCTACAAAAAAATACCTTTAAAAACAACTGTTCAGAGGAAGAACGAGAAAGTTGGAGGAAGGCCGAGCTAAATGGTAAAAATGGACTCAGCTTCCCCAAATTAGTAAAGATCCTGTTATAATTCTGCTTGCCCCACGCTTCCTAGATCCTTAGTTCGCACGATCTTTACGTCCTGTCAATACCTTATAAATAATGAACAATTCCGTTTTAACCACGTGAAAACACGGAACTGACATATCAGAGAGGCTACATGGTTTCAATGAGAAATGAAAAGAAAGAAAGTAGTAAAGATAGATGTATTTAACGTCTGTTTCAGTGAAATATAAAATAAAATTGTCTATTTAAAATATTTTCAGTTGTAAACCCTTACTTAACGCATAAATAACGACCAGTATTCGCATTAAGGATTGCTTTGCGATATTTTGTTGAAATTGTTAAGCTCAAATATTTAACGATGCGATAAGGGAATTTCTCTGAATAGTCTGTTGTCGGAGAACTCACTACGAGCTTATTCAATCCTTAACTTAAGAATTAAGATTCATCAGGATATTAAATAGGAAAACCCTAGAATCTTTACGGGTCTTTCAAGTAAAACCTATGCACGCCATTTGTATGGAAGCTAAACAAGAAAAGCTGGGTAGTGTATAAGAAAAAAAAGGCAAATATAAAATTTTTTGAATATTGCATCATTTTTGGACGATATGTGTAGACTGGTGTCTATTATGTACAAAGATAGAAAAAAAGCAGAAGGAAAAGAACCAAGATGAATATATGACACAGGAAAGATATGAAAAAATTAGCAAACAGAATATCAAATCAACATAAGATAAAATCAAGAATGAATAAGATTAGAAAATGTTAAACATTAAAAACTGGAAAATAATGAAATGTAAGAAAAATGATTCTATTAAGCAGATGAAGACAGTAAGAACTGAAAAAAAAATAAAACTAATGAAGAACTAAAACAAGTAAGGGATAGAAAAATGAATAAATTTCATCTAGGGTTTCCTAACGTGACACCTTTCAGCATTAGTCATATTCATTTTCCATTAAATCCGAAACAGTTTCAGTTCAATTAATAATGAAATATAACAGGTAACAAAAATTAAGAACCACCTGATTTTGGTTTTTACTAAGCCTAGCCTAGTTTTAGCAGACTGTCAAAAAGATCGAACCTCGAATTCTATCAAACCCATTCATAATATACCAACGTTATCAAAACTACAGCACGATGAATTGTCCTTTCTGGAGAGTGTGCTTTATTTCAGTAATATAGACATTAATTTCAACTTCTTATTTTTCAGGTATGTGTCCGAAGTTGAACCCCAAACAGAATTCTGATTATCATGTTATTTTTCAGATAATAACTAATTTTGACCTTGCATGTATCAATGTTGTAAATTAATTATAAATCCAGTATATCTTCATTGTTGAGGGGTTCTCCCCTTTTTACACAAATGAAATCACCCATTATATACATATACTACTGCTACGTGAAGACCCGAGAGACGAGAGCAACAGAGGCTGAATGTAACCGACAGACAGAACAAACGTAGCGAGCAAGAGTCACCGTGAGCGAGCGAGCACGTAGACTCAGTAAGAAGTCATACAGCGATACTTCAATACCAAAGACTATATAGATATTTTGCTCGTAACCCGTATACCTGGAACTCTTAACCTGCTTTACCAGTTTGTATTATTACGTTAATACATTATTTTCCTATGTTCATTCTTGGCGTTTGTTATTTATTGGTACCGGATTTAATCCCGGAATCCACAACATCTAGAGAATTTAATGAATGCTACTTTTTTACTATTGTTCACCCAATAAAAGACACAAGTGCCACTCAAGTTGTAGGGTTACGAAATGATGCTTTTTAAAATAAATAACAATTGACACGTGTCTTCAGAAGGTTAGATTTTAATGCTTGCGAAATAAACCATTTGGACATCTGTCCACAAAGCAGTGGTTATTTTTAAGATGTAAGATCTTTTTTATTATCATTGGAAAATGAAGTGAATGCGGATGATGTGACACTATATACCAGGCATGTGTAATCATTTGTACATTTCCGGATTGATAGGACTAGAAAATGTAGCAGAAGAATTTCTATGGAAATCACGATAGTGCATCAAGAGGCTTGCAACGTTTCGTCAGATGTAAACCCAATCAAAGACTGGAAAATATCTAATCACCCACAAGTCCGTTTAGAGTTTTTTGAACACAAGACTAGAAAATGAAGATAGGGCGTCTTCATCCCAAATATGGCAGCAATACTCAATTTCTATGATGATCTGACTCATGTAAATATAGATCATGACATAAGATACCAGACACTTTCTTGAGCGGTAAGAAGATCCATTTACTTTCCAGCATTTTTACGGACATATCGTATATAAGAATTCCGCTTGATATCTCGAGAAAGCTTGAGTCCCAGTGGACGTTAATAACAAGCTGTAATAAGCGGAAGTGTCTGTTGATGCAATAATTTATTTTAAGAGAAATTCTATGATGATTACAATATATAATAATGACTAAGGTTACATCAGTAAAAAGAGCAAATAGTAGCAGGGAGGGTGTAATGTACTAATTATTCTGCTGTATGGTGGGAAGAAGATATCAGCTGTTCTGGTAGATGTTCCTTGGTTATGATACCAAGTGTTCAATGAACGCTGTATCAACATTGTTTTCATACAAAAAAAAAAAAAAAAAATTGGCGTATATGTTGCCCAGGAAAATCGTATCAGTGATTTCAGATTGATATTCTTTAAAAAACAATATAAAAAATGTTTACACTTGAGTTAAAAAAAAAATTATATTAAAACTGTTTAAATTTTCGTGAGAAACTGATTTTATTTAGCAGCCGAACAATGCAGATTTTGAAAGTATGCAACTACTGATGAGAATGATAATCTAGTCATATTTGACTGATTTTAATTTGTGTAGCCGTAATAGGACGTTTCCCTTCGTAAACTAATGATGAGAAAACAGAGGTAAACATGAGATATTTCCCAAGGGCTAAACAATGAAGTGGACATAAACAGTCTGAATTTTTAACTCCGTTCACTGATTATGTTGTCCGTACTGATAAGACATCTTGTTACAATTCATCTTCGATATTTCAATGATGCATCACAATCCGCGAGGAAAATACATATTTCATATATGAAAGTGTCAGACTAGTGGTGAGGAAAAGATGCAGCTTAAATGTAGTACTTGAGATAACATGCTGGAAATATAACACACACACACACACACACACACACACACACACACACACACACACATATATATATATATATATATATATACAAACGTACATACATAAATATATATATATGTATTTATGCACATACAAACGTATATACATTCATACATAAACATATATATATATATATATATATGTACACACATACAAACGTACATACATACATAAATACATATATATATATACACACACATACAAACGTACATACATACATATATATACACACATACCAACGTACATACAGATATATATATATATATATATATATATGTGTGTGTGTGTGTGTGTGTGTGTGTTGTGTGTGTGCTTCGCTGAACCTGTCTGTTAAGATTCATTTGAAATTTGAAAATAGAGAATGTGTCTTCTTTCAGCGAATGTTTTGCCCTCTGCGATGGCCTTTACATACGATATAATATAAGCAACGTAACAAAGAAATGTTTAAACTGTCAAAAGCGCTCGAAATCACGTAGACTTTGGCCAGTTTTGCATTCATTCAGAAAAGAAAGAAGTTGTGCGATTCTAAGTAATACATAGTAAAAACCATAGAAAAGTAAATTGTATGAAACAAACTGCTCTAACCCCATAGTTACGTCTCAATAACTATATATATATAAATCAGCGATGTTTATGCAATCATTTAGATAATTTTTCTCTCTCTCTCTCTCTCTCTCTCTCTCTATATATATATATATATATATATATATATATATATATATATATATATATATATTTATTCAATAAATTATCAAAAGTTCAAGTGACCTATAATTTATTGAATAAAATAATTCTACTTATCGATTATACATATATATATATATATGACGTTATATCTGCTCCTGAAATTAATTTCAGTTGAGCACTCTGGGGAAGAGGTGTGGGTTGGTAAACAGTGACTATTATAGCTATATAGCGAGACTCTTCTCGAAAGTTAATTGAGTCACTGTCAGTCACTGGGCATGTTTCTAAAAATAAATATGCTAAAAATCCAACTTCATCCCTACCGTGCGCCGACGGCTTAGCGGTTAGAAACTCCGACTGACACCAATTCAGTCAGGTTTCGATCCTAGCTAGAGGATGTCTAGCCACACTGATGAGCTGTAAACAGCGAAACAGTCTGTCTGTGGATGACGTTATATATATATATTCAATAAATTATGAAGTGCTCAAGTGACCTTTGATTTATGAAATCAATACCTCTAGTTTTCCTTTGCTTTTTAACAGATTACCTGATAAATGGTAAAAGTCTCGTATTTATTGTCGATTTATAATAACAATAATAATTATTATTATTATTATTATTATTATTACTATTGTATAATGGAATATACATATTTTGCATAATACCCACATTTCTTAAAATAAATTCGCCTAACACTATAATCTTAATTTTATGGCTACATGTTGTTTTCTAAGCGTAGTTTTGATGTGGCACAATATATATATATATGTGTGTGTGTATGTATGAATGTATGTATCCATGTATGTATGTATATAGACAGATAGATAGATAGTTTTATTCTATTTGCCACGTGCCTGATGAAAAGGATTTGTGACTAAACACACAGCTGTAACCGTCAAGACGCTCCACGAAAATTCAGCGGCAAAAATTTGTATCAACAAATGTTTCATTATATTTGGTTAATCCTAAAAAAACACACAGAATATAAAGCCAAATTAATGAAGTAGAACATCATTTTTTCAGGAGACATTTTTCACGTAGTTATTGTCTTTTTGTTTTCCTTCTTGTCATCGTATTGGATGTCATGTTTATGAAAATGCAAATGATGACATCATCCGATTTGATAAGTTCTATATCCATGCGAAAACAAGAACCCTGTGCCCTATTTGTTACTGGTGATTCATAAAAGAAGACTAAAGTGTGTGCCTCAAATTGAAGATCAAATTTATTAAAATAATGTATTTTACGTCAGGTTGATAACCATCTTGATAATTTATAGAACGATATATATATATATATATATAGAGAGAGAGAGAGAGAGAAATATAGTCTTCATGTGTGCTATATTTATGGAATAAAGTGCTCAATATCAGAGATAGAGCGTGTGTAAATATAAAAGTGAACATAGAAGTCAACACTTAGAGGCGACAGTCTGTTTCATGCTATATGCAATCGCCAGGCCACATATGCTGTTATTTTCCTCAGCTATTTATATATATGCAGGTTAGTGGTGCATTGTGGGTATTCTATTATGGCGGTTATTTTACCGGAAGTCGTTTGTTTATTTATTTGGGTCAAATTATATTGCTTGCTTTTTATTTTTTGTTTCTTATTTTATTTATTTATTATTAATAAATAAATAAAATAAGAAACAAAAAAATAAAAACAAGCAATATAATACTTTATTTTATGATGTATATATATATATATATATATATATATATATATATATATATATATATATATACAAATAAAATAAAGTACTACTACTACTAATAATAATAATAATGATAACAATAATAAAACATATCAATGGAAAGAAAATGATTTAAAATAAAATAAGAAAACAAAAAATTAATTATTCTGATGATTGACGGAAAAATAGTGTTACTCCTCTTGATTTTCTAACAGCACTTCTAGTTGTTAAACCAACGTCACTTTAAATTAGAATTTATATTTAATATTTCCAACCCTATTTCAATCTTAAATGTTAACCTGGACCGAACTTCAAATCCAAAACCATCTACAATTAATTTTAACTTGTTTATTTACATATTTCTATGCTTCTATCTAAGACTTTTATTTCCTTTTAATATTATTATTTTTTTCTTCTTAAATTGATTTTAAATTATATTCTTTCCATTTGATATGTTTTGTCATTATTATGTTGTTATGTTGCTTCATATTCTTCAGAGCCGGGTTCAAACTATGGTCCTTAGGCCCTACAAGAGAATAGTTATTTAATTGATGGCACTTTTCTTAGTATATGAGATGTTCCTAGGAGGGTGATTTCCTAGTCATATTGCATATTGATATTACCTGGGACATTGTTAGTAAAATGGTCCATTCCTTTTCTCACTAGGCATAGAGCTCCATTTACTACTTGTACAGTCTGTGACTTCATTCCCCACATCTTGTTAATCCCGATGTCCAGGTCCTTGTATTTGGTACAATTTCTCGATAATGTTTATGGAGATGTTTCGTACAGAGGGTTCAGCTCTGTCAATAAGAATACACTTTCAGAATTGATAGTCTTTTTATGATACTGTCATGTCTTCTTCGTTTTTATTTCCATATCAGTTTAAATTGGCATGTCCCAGAGGGTAGATTCATCGTTATTTTGGCTAACTCTGACTGGCTGGTGATCATAGCATCTTTCACTTGTGCTTGTTATATATATATATATATATATATATATATATGTGTGTGTGTGTGTGTGTGTGTGTCTGGTTAGCAAAGTCAAAATTACTGTTTTTAAACGCAGTCTACGACGATTTATTTTGATTGATCATATCTGCTCAAAAAACGTATCTTAACGTAAACAATTATAACATATTATGAAATGGATTAAATCCCACAATTATTTAATATATTTCCTGAAGTTTCTCGAACATTCTAGCCGGTAAAATGTAATTAATACTGTGTAATTAAAAAAAGCGAACATTTACTTAAATAAAGATCATTTATGGAAACATATTATGGAGAACATTTATAAAATAATTGCCGTGTTCAATTATCTATCTATCTATCTATCTATCTATCTATATATATATATATATATATGTATATATATATATATATATATATATATATATATATATATATATATATATATATATATATATATATATATATATATATGTGTGTGTGTGTGTCGGTTTTTTTTTGGTCTCGCTCTAAAATGCGAAGCGATAGAATCATGTTCGATCAGCATTCCATGAAGACAAATGGGAATTGTTCACATTGAAACACTGAAAAGGAGAATTCTATGTTTTCAGGATAAACATGGAATTCTACATATATGTAAAATAAGAAAATAAAAATTCTACGAAGATAAAATTCTGTCCAATACTATTGATGTTACAGATGAATCAACAGACAAAAGATTATCTACACGTCAAAACACGCAAGAGACGAAGAAAAATCTAAAAAAAGAAAAGAAAAATAATTCAAAATAATACCATTTCAATTTTTTCAAAGATGGAGAAGAATCCTAAAACGGATTAAATATGAACAGAAATAAATGAAAAATCAGAGTCATGTTTCAAAAGTAACCAAAGAATTCGCAATAATACATTCATTTGGTATAGGTAATAAAATTAACAAAAGACGATGAATATGAATTAAAAGCATTTACCTAAAATGTGTATAAATAATTTGTTATTCCAGATATGTCATACGTTGGAAAATAAGGAAATTAATAAAATCGATTGAAACAATACGCAAAAAAGCAAAATAATTATTAATAGAAAGAGATCTGATTAGCCATGGAAAATATGCGATAAAATTATGTGTGCATATATCATGTAATATAAAAAACGATATAATGGAGACGATCAAGCGATAAAAACGTATTGATTATATATTTACGGGGGGGGAGGATTGGCCGATCCGATGTAATGGCAGGAAGGTGAACTAAAATAAAACTGACAAATATCCTTAACCACAACGTTGATATCTTTTCTAGCTTCTGCTCCTTCGTCGTCGTCGTAAAATCTTAGTAATCCGTATAGATATTTTGTTACGGTAATCCGATGGGAGGTGATCCAAAGACAGCTCAACCTATTTGAATAAAGAGCTAATAGCTAAGTAACGAAAATGTTGCTAATCCGTATGGATATTTGTTGATTACCAAGATTTTCGTTACTTAAATATTAGGTCCTTACACAAATAAGTTGTATCACCTCCCATCGGATTACCGTAAGGATCTACACTTTCAACAAAAAATTATATCTAATGGAACCTTAAAATGGTCTGTTTTTTCTTTAAATTATATATATATATATATATATATATATATATATATATATATATGAAAGTGAACATTGAAATTACCAGGAAAACTTATCTTAGCCAACGTGTTTCGCTGTTTGATATACTTTTTCATGGTAAAATCATTTGTTCTTATATAGAAGAGCAAACATACAAATTTTTAAAAATATATATATATATATATATATATATATATATATATATATATATATATATATATATATATATAATTAAAAAGTTTGACAAATGCAAAACATTTCATTGGGGATAGTTTTGACTGAAAATAGATTTGATTACGCGTTTCGCCATTCAAGGCTTCACCAGATCTGAAAAATAATAAAAGAAATGTGTATTTGTGTGTATGCTTAAATAATGAATCATTTCTTAAAACTTTTGTATTCTATTTTAAACACACACACACAAACAATATATATATATATATATATATATATATATATATATATATATATATATATATATATATACGTCATTCAGAGATGTTGTTCATGATGACGGTCGTCTTTGAGTATAGAATCCTGAGGTTAGCAGTGAATATTTCGAAGACAATACGGAATCGTTGTTCAGGTTAGCAGTGGATATCCCGGTAAAGGTATCAGAGCGTAGTTCAGTAGTTCTTCCTTCTGTTCTTTCGCCTGACAAGTTGGCACTGGACATTCAGAGAGAGTAAACAAAATGGCCACCTTTATACACGACGGATTGAATATTCTACGTCTTCTGATTGGTTAACCCTTCTCTTGGTGGACTATAAAATGAGTCAAGTCATTTTGACTGGCTCACTAATACATAATACCCAAAAACTGCAACAGAAGACAGTACTGTTTCGCTATCTTCACTTGGCAGAGTTACACAGCTAAATCTAGCGTATCCTTTTTACGAATGTAAACAAATTCTAATCAGCCGAAGTGCTCCATTCATTTTACTGAAGAGCTTTGCATTAACGCAGGTGACTGTTGTTTATAGAATTAGTGTATCACTCAATAGGGCTGAATGAAAATATATTTTCAAGAGCTAATGTGTGTGTGTTTGCGTATGCGTGTGTGTGTGTTCGTGCGTATTTGTTTGTAAGCTTTCATACAATGTTCTTTTGAATACCATAATGCATTTTAGCAAAGATAACTATTCTTAGATTTTATTCCGACAGACCATAAATTTTTACTTTTAGCAAACAGGGAACATGTAGAGAAATACTATTTATCTAAACATCTTTTCTTCTTTTCTATTTAAGCTTAATATTGTTTTCAATTTTCCTTATCGGGCAGATGGCGCTGCTAGAATTTGTTCTGAAAACATAAGCCTCGTTTTTAAAACGTGTTTTTGGTTTGTATAAGGGTCTGTGCTATTTACGGAGGGATCTTTGTGAATATCACATGAGCGAATGTATAAGGAAAATTGGAGTAACCGAAAGAAAACGCTGAGTTTTGAATAAGGAAATGTGCCAAGCGAGAAAAGATAAAAATAAAAAAAACGAGGAAAAAGTCGAGTACGATGATAATAGAACAGAATTTTTAAATTCTTTTTCTAACCTGGGAATCATAGGTTAGCTATTTGACTGCTATATATAATGTAGAAAATCGTAGGAAATGAGTTTTAGAATAGCAAAGGAAGCCTGGACTGTCAGAATGAAAAATAAGCAAGAATAAGGGAAATAAAAAGGAAATTAAAAGAAAACAAATGAAATACAATAAATGATTGAAATAAAAACACTTATAACGAAATGTGGAACATAAAAGGAAATATAAAAATTCAAAATGTCCTCTCGAAAGGGAACAGAAATGAATAATTATCACATTAAAATAAAGCAAAATACAAAAACATTATCAAAAATGTTTTAAAACATTAACTTTGATAGAAACAAGAACCTGATTTGATATCATATCAATATCGGCTGGCAGCCGAATCTGTTATTTTCTTAGCAAGAATATAATATATATAATAGAAACACAAAATATAGCAATATTAATAATGAAATTAGCCGTTTCTTCTTCACTCTATTGCGACCTTTTACATCATGGCTCTCTTCTTCTTTAAGGCTTCTTCCTTGCTTATTCACTCTGTTCATGGCATTTTCAGTATCCATCTGTAGAAGCCCATTACAGTTGCATCCTGTTTCCTATTTATCTGTTAGAAGATTGTCCAACATTTACTGCCATTCTCCTTTTCATCCTCAGGATAATGGCTATCAGGCCTCCCACAATACCCTGTCCCTTGTAGCTCTTGATAAGTGTTGTCTTTATGTTATTTCTCAGAAACCTTGTTCTGACATCCATTTACTGAAATTCACTTAGTATGTTATGAGTTGCTTTCCGCTGAAAATCTCGCTCTCCATCTGTGCTGAGAGTGTCTGATTTTTCAGCTCCTCTTTCCTCATTATGTGCTTCTGTAACATTAACTCTCTCTTCCTGAGGTTGAGTATTAATATAATTTTGTTGTCATTTTCTCCAAAACTGTGTCGTTACTCACATGTTCGATCAACGGTATCCTGAACATCTTTCTGTAGAACCACATTTCTGTAGCATCAATTCTCCTTTCTTCATTGAAGAGAACATCCCATAGCAATCCATTATGCTTTTCTTGGTTTCCCACGATTTTTTTTTTGTTGCTTATCACTTTTATAATCTTAACCTCTTATTTACCTGATATACTGGCAACTCATAGATCGAACATTTAGATGTAAAGTTGTAACGCTCTTCTAACAAATTTTTCTCGCCGGAGTCGATCCATCAAATCTACAAATCAACGATTCGCCCTTGCATGGAGTATTGCTGCCATATATGGTCTGGATCCCCTTCTGTTTGACTCAATGTCCTTGATAAAATCCAGAGAGGAATATGCAATGTAATTAGCCCTGATCTGGCATCTCGTCTGCAGTCACTCTCTCACAGACGTGTCATCGCATTCCTCTGTCTTTTATTACAAATACTTTCACAATAACTGCTCCGATGAGCTGCTTTCGCTGGTTCCCAGACTCCATAAATTTGAGCGTTCAACTAGGGTGGCATCTTGCTCTCACTCTTTCATTGTCGAGACTGTTAAATGTAGCCGTCTCTTCTACTCCAAGAGCTTCATGTCACGCACTTCTCGCCTGTGGAACTCCCTCCCCTTTTCCTGTTTCCCTGATATCTCTAATCTCCAACTATTCAAATGTAATGTCAATCGACGTCTCAAGATGCCTTGATCTATCCCCTATCTTTCTCTTCATCCTTCCCTCTATCACTCATATTTACTCTCGCTCCCTTGAGTACTAGTGGCTTCTAATAATGTTTTTCATGAAATTATACTTCTTTAGTCCTCTAAATAAAATGGCTTCTTTTAGACTTTCAGTTCACTCCTAATGTTTTAGCTTGTGTGTATAGCTAACATCTTGATTCTCTTATCATTTCCCCTTCTAGTTACAAGTGTTCCTAATTTTTGTTGTTGTTATAGTTAGAAATGTTAAGCGAAGTGTATTTTTGGGGTATTTCTTGATATTTGGTAAGAACATTTATTATTTTTAGAGACAGTCAAATGAAATTTACTGAATGTCTGAAGATGTATTATCTGCTTTTAGATATATAGGGTTCAATCACTTGAAACTATTTTCATCATTGATCTAAGAAAACGGTTCTATAAGATGGTACTTGGATGACATATAGAAAATCTATATTAAAGTTTAGAGTAGACAACTCTGTTGAAGACCCGTCTGGGTATGACGATAAAATACATCCGCGTCTTGGCTAAGACGATAAACTACGCCCAAAAGCAAGGCCTCTGATCAGGAGGTTTTGAGGTGCGTGGAACCACCTCTTAATTGCTGATGTTCCCAGATTCACCCTGACCTGGGGTTGTAGCACCTCTTCGGGTCCCAGCTATGGGCAAATAGTTGACATCCAAACTTGTGTAAAAATAGGTTTTAATACCAGAAATACTTTGTAATAAAAAAATTATTACGAGCAATATTTTTTAAAGAAAAATTATCAGCAATACTTAAAAGAAACATATCAGCAATACAAAAAGCTATACATTCTTTGAAAAAAAATATGACCAGCTATAGATTTCTTCAAGGAAAAATATTCCAGAAATAGTTTTCCAGAAATAGATTTTTGAAGAAAAACGTATTAGCAGCAAAACAATTTCGTCGTCATTAAATAACCCTTTGAGGTTGTTATGCCGTAAAACAAACCAAACAAAATCTATTAAAGACTATGATCCGAAATTTCAAGCAATTATTTTAGCTTTATAGTATCTAATGTTTATGAACACAATACACTGTGTTCATTTACTTTATTTCCAATCATATTTAATCGTGTAGCATTCTAATGCTTATCTGCATTGTAAATCAAAAACAGTAGTAAGAGCAAAGCTTTATTTCAATGATTCTTTGTATAACTAACCAGATATATTTTTACTTAGTGATAAGAAAAGCCCGATATATAAGATATTAAAAGAAGATACTTAGATCTTGTTTAAGTATATTCCTCTTTTTAAAAAATGAATTTGATCCATGCCACATAATATGAGTATATGGCTATATTTGTATTATATATATATATATATATATATATATATATATTTCACCAGAGATCTTTTATAGATTTTTTATAAAGAAAAAGAAAAAAGAAAGAAGGGAGAAGTAAAGAGAAAGGAGATGTATTTAGGGTTTACGAAGGAAGATGACGGGTGGTATAGTTTTAGCAATTTAGTTAAAAAAAACAGATTTTAACGTTTGATAGTAATTTAAATATTTAAAAAAAATCCACGAAAAAATTAATTTACTGCTTGTTAGCAATTTAAATATTCAATTCTTTTACAAATAATTTAGGAATCTAATATTAGTTAAATACTATATTTACAAACACATTAATAAAAAACACATAAAAATATTAAAAATATAAAAGTTTACTGATAGTAATCTTTTAATATTTTAAATGACTGTTAAGGTAACATCTTTATCAGTTTGAGTCTAATTCATGAATGTAATTTGTAACTATTTTTAGCTGGATAATCTTTCTTACTTAAAGTTTAAGTTTCAAATCAAGATGGAGTAATATTTGAAGGTAATATTACAAAAAAAATCGTTTTTTCATATATATACCACAAATACACTTATGTAAATCTCACATATACATACGTTCATTTACACACATAAGCACACACATATGTATCGATATACACAGGTACCTATCCATATTCATATATAAATACTTACACTTTACATTTACAAATATTTACACATATTTATATTTATATCTATTTAAATTTTTACTTAAATTTCACAGTTAATGTTTAACGTTAGGTGGTGACTTAAGTGTTTAGATATCATTTTTTTTTCTAATTTTAATACTTCTACTATCATGATTGATAGTTAAAGAGTAATAAATTTAAATTTAAATTAAATTATCAATTTAAAATGAAATTACATCCAGACGATAAAGAATTTTAGTCTCACAATTCTAATTAGAGAATATTTAAAGAGAAAATGAGATTAAACATTAATAAAAAAAATTTGTCCTTCCATTAGAATACACCCTCTCTCTATATATATATAAGACAAATCAATACCCATATATACCAGTATATGCATATGTATTCATATTACTATATCCTACATGTACTTTACACATATTATATATATGAACTCACAAAAACACATATATATATATATATATATACAAACCACATGCAAACCTATATATATATATATACGATATATATATATATATATATATATATATATATATATATATATATATATATATATATATATATAAATAAATACCTACCTAAATTTGAATTCCTCAGTCCAAGCCGCTATCCATTACTCCACCGTGCCTCCTGTCATTCAAATTTTCAGACAAAAAGTATTGTGTTCCTTATTTCCAGAGACAAAACTGAAATGTTCATCTGAAAGTTATATTTTTACTTATGGAGTGAGGACCACTCCATAAGTAAAACTGTGCATGTTTACGCTCTAGGGGATATAACTAATTTTGATGCGTGAATAGGTCGTATTGAAAAAGAAGAATATATATGAGAAACTATTAATACTGAACTTGATATTTTAGTATTATGAATAATGCAGAAATGTTTTAAAATGTTTACAGAAGATATACTCTAAACATTTTAAAAAATTTCTGCAGTATTCATAATTAATTTTGTTGCATTTATTTTTAATTTTTTAATAAAGATAGCTTCAAGGATTATTAGTTTATGTTTATTATTTTCATGAAAAGTTTAGATGTATTCTCGACAATAATTTTTCTATATTGCAAGTGTGAAAAAGCACGCTGTTTTAAGTGTTTAGAGATTTCAGACATGTTATCCAAATGAAAACTAAACAACCGAGACAACGTGGTCGTATTATGGCCAACATGAATATTATTTTTCCGTTTAGATACAATCACCCAAAGGAAATTTAAATTTATATACGATGCTGGTTTTCTGCAACGTATTGGCTGGTTGGGAAGAGTCGTTACCAATGATTAAATTGGATATTCTGGATTTAGTGTAGTATATAATAAATTATATTTATTTTTACTGGCATCTGTGGTGGATATGGTTGTATTTATTAATTGTTTATTGATATTTTCGTCTTGTTTATATAGAAGATAGATTAAGGCATTTATATTATATTTAGATTGCATTTGGTTACGATATAGAAGATAAATGTGTTTGGAGTTACTTGAAGCAGTATTATATTCAATTTGCTTTATATAAGCATTACTGATAGAGCCTCTTATTTGTTCATCAACAATATAATTAGGAAAGTTATTATTAATAAAATTTCGTTTTATGTTTTTAGTTCACTGTAGAAGACGGTTCATTAGTTTTTAGTTATAACTGTTATTTTATAATAATTTGGACATTCACCCTTATATTTAAAGGTGCACGAATTTATGCTGGTGTATTGGGAGATAGTGAAATTATTATGATCAGTGTTTATCAATATATTTGGAAAAATATTTTTTTTTAAATTATTAAGTTTGTGTGTAAATTTTAGAACATAATTATTTGGAATCGTTTTTGGAGTTGATGCATTGTGTCCTCATTTTTACTCATATAAGTATATTATTGACGTAACTTAGGAAGATGGAGGCTTTATTCAAAATTGGTAAATGTATTATTTTCGAGATTAGTCATGTAGAAATTGCTTAAAGTCGGACACAAATAATCGAACCTATTGATATATATATATATATATATATATATATATATATTGAACAATTTAGTTCATGCCACATTGACTTGAAAATTCTCCTAGAACAAAAATAAATATCAAATTCTCATATTAGTAAAAAACGCACTCTCTTAAATTAAAAGAAAAAATCAACTTTACCGTTGCGACTGCACGTTCCATAAGTTTTTATCTGTTAATAATAGCACATTTCTAACAAAAACATATTTTGATTCACATTTAATTTTTTGTGTCCGCTATTATCTGAGCTACTATATATATATATATATATATATATATATATATATATTTGTCTTTATAGTATCGTATATATAACCTGGTCTATAATCACCTACAATTTTAGAAAGTTTCTAACTGTTCTGTTCGGCATTATTAGCAGTGATGAGTTAATTTATTTTTAATTTCATTTGGTTAGTTTGATTCTTTTTAATTTTTAAATTGTGTGTGGTCATGGAATATATTTTCTAGTTTTGGTTTAAAACGGATTTGTTTAGAACGACAAAGAAAGTAGATTTGTCGCGTTTTTTGGCGTTTATGGGGTGATTACTAAGCTCTTTAGCGCCAATTTGTAGTTGTTTTGTTAGTATTGCTTAAAAGCTTTTACTTTTATAATGTCTATCCTTAACTACTTCAGCCTTGAGTAAGTACATAAATGCTGTTGTGGTTGTTATAAATTGTTCATACTGAAGTCTCACGTTGTTTTGATATTGCGACTCGATTTCACTTGTTTTTAAATAGCCGGTTGTATTTACGGTATATATGGCAATTGGGCCACAGGCTAAGCAATACTTTTTTATTCTTAGTCAGTTCATAGTTGGAAATATTAATAAATTTATCCAATTTATTAGGAAGAGTGATAGATCCTTTGTAATGTTCGTTCAGTTTTTTTGTTTTTATTAAATATTAAGCGTTGTTGACTTTCTGATTTATGGATAATTTCTACGAGACGATGTATAATTTCTTCCCATTGGTCAGGGGTAGTCGTATGTTTTAGTTTATTGTAGATGTCTGTTGTTATTGAGAGGATTTAATCTTTCAATTTGCCTTCTCACATGGTACGCACAAACACTCACACACACGTGTGTGTGTGTGCGCGCGCGCGTGTGGATGTGCATGCAGTATGAAAATTAGATGATCGGAATGCAAAACAGGAAATCATATGTTGTATTCCAGTCGAGTTCGTTAAATTCTGTTGAGTGTAAATCTAACGAAAGGAAAACTCTGAACTAGTAAAATACAAATCATCTTGAGCATTATTTTAACTGACTTGTGATAGTTGATAAAAGGCTTTTCCTAGACAAATTTACAGATACAGGCAGGGCCTATGGAACTTCCAAGCAACAAATGTCAAAATAATTCTTTAGGCGAAAATTCAACAGACGCAAATGTTAGCAGAGTAACACCAAAGATATATAAAATGAAGTGTCAAGATACAGTACGCCAGAAAAGCAGTACAAATTAATGGATACGCTGAGGCAAATGTAGTATTTTATGTTAAGCAGTACACCACAGCAAATGCCAGTCAACCTACCATCTGTTGACCTGACAATGTCTATTCCAGAGATTACTTTACTTCTTAACAATATGGCGTTACCGATAGAGTCTCGAAGCGCGTTGGATTAAACGGAGCACGTAAAAACGTGGGTTAGATGTTTCTCAGCATTTATTTTGCGCCTAGGCAGGATGTGAAGCGATAAAGAAAATATCCATTATGATGTACGTCAAAATACTAGAAGACTTAACATATGAATAAATTTCAATCATTATAAAAGGTAACATGAGATCATAGAAAAGCTGGTTATTGCAGAGAGAACAAAAGTTCTAGATCATAGAGAGAATTCAAATGAATCCATTATGCAATATTTACCTAGATTGAAAGATACATCTAAATATTGCGAATTTGAAATGTCTATAGAAGATGAATTGATCGTTCTAAGATATGTGAAGTCAGGTATGAAGTTACATACAAACACAAGATCTTAGAACTGCTACAAGAGAATGATATGAATTAAGAAGCAAGTGTAGATTTCTTATAGCAATTAGATCTACTTAATGAATTTAATAATTCTAAAAACAATGCAGAAGCATAGTAAACAAGTGAAATCCTATTTAAGTGCAAATATTCCGACAAGGAAGATAAATGAAACAAACACAAAGGTCAAGCCCTAGAAAAATTATGTTTAAACTTAAAAGAAAAACATATCCAATCTGATTGAGTGCAGATACAAAAGGAGAATAAAAAGGGTTGAAAATACAAATCCTCATACTTAATATACAGACGTATATATGATGAGAACATCTGAAAAAAAGAGAAATTCTAACATTTCATCGCATAATTTTCCCATGCAAGTTTACACTGGGTGTGATGTTACATTGAACCCAATGAATTTCTGGGCCAAAATGGATAAACCCAAATTATGAACATGTAATCTTCATTTGAAATTATTTGATAAATCTGTCATCAAAACTCTCGGCTCCTTTGAAAGAACTTTCGAAACAAAAAAATCATTTTGAGATTATTCCCATCTCTGTTGTAGAATGCACAAAAAATCATGGACTCCTGGGAATAGACGTTTTAAAAGTGCATATGGCGAAATTCATAAACTGTATAAAGTCAAAAAGAAACCGAGATAGGAAAATTAAAAGAATATAAAGCGAGTATTCGTCTAAAAGTAAATATTCACCTGGTCTAATTTGAATTTCGAAAAATACCTATTCACTTTCTCTCCGTGGTACTTGTAAAACTAAATAAAATTATAGTACAAGTCAAAGTGGAAAATGGTAACCATGATGCTAGCAGTTGGTCTTCATCTTTTGTTGTGATAATAAATCCCAACGGGTATTTGAGGATATGCAGGGATTGCAAAGTAGTGTGAATCATCAGATATTCTCTGATTCATAACCCCTTACCTAACATTGAAACAGCAAGTCATGAATTAGCAGAAATTAAATAATTTAGAGATATTAACCTTAAGTCGACATATAACCAAATAGAAATTGATAACATTTTTTAAAGAAGTCACAATACTTTCTATATGGATATGCTTACTAAGGTAGACTCATCTTGAATTTGGGGTTAAAAATTCAAGTTATATTTTTCAAAAGGCAATCGAAAACGTTCTATGGAGAGGTTAAAAATATAATCACATATCAAGACGATATATGGATAGGTGCTTACATTAAAGAGGAATTTAAACAAAACTGAACAAGTTTTAAATTTATAAAACGTTGGTATGACGATAAACAGCGATAAATCTGAGCTAAATTGCGCCAAAATACCGTAGTTGGGATACCAAATATCTAAAGAAGGAATTTCCCAAGATAATAAACTGTTAAATAAAATATCGGATCTTGATGATCGTCTATTTATATGTGTATTTCTAATAAAAATGTCTTAAGCTTAAATTTACATAAGATGTCGCATACATGTATTTGGTACGGGAAAATATTACAATTTTTGGTTTGATTCGAGTTCTACTGTGGGAGAAATAAACTGTAAAAATAAATCTGACAGTGTCATCATTTATGTCTGTAATTACTGATGGCTCTTCACAGCTCTCAGTCCTTTGCAGAAACTTTTAAGGTGACTTTCATCCTTCAGTTTCACGAATGGAAATATTTTTGCTGGAATTCAGCACTCTGTCTCCACACAGTAGAATCCCTTTTATTTCTTCTTGGTCCTAAATGCAAAAATAAAGTTTCACTCAGGAACCTTTTTACCCAATACAATACAATTTGCCACTATACAGAAAAAAAAACCTGATACATAGTTGCTTCCTTTAACCTTACAACCCTAACCACATCAATTCTCATGTCAATCGTTATCTACCCACTTCACATTCAATTTTTAATTCATAATTCGCATTCATTACATTACAATTTTAATAGTAACCCTTTTCTCTTGACTGGCTTGCCAGCATTCGATTGAATTAAGCTTAGTATGAACCTATTTATATAAAATTACTTCATTATTTTCTCACACGAAACTCTCCTTTCTATCCATTTCCGCAAACTATTTTCAACTATAGGCAAAGAGATATATTTTTGCTGAAGGATGCTAAGAATACTATAGCCGGAATATCTTAACGAGAATGGAAACAAGAGTACCCAGAATTAAAAAGAAACATTTGAAATGATTTGGACGTATTATAGGAAGGGTGGCTTGGATAATTTGTCTCTCACAGGTCATATCGATGAAAAAATAAACATGGAAGTCAGCTAGAAACTGTTCTTACAAGCGTATGTGAATGGATAGCGGAATAATGAGTGAACGACTTTGCAAAGAGATAAACATTTATAAAGTCTACAAAGGAAAGGAATTGCGGAGAGCCATAACCGCTTACGTACGGAAATGATAAGTTATATAAAAGATGATTGCTATCTTACTAAATGTTATCTTTTATCCTTTGTGCTTGCAATATGTTATGTGTATATTAAATTCCCCAAGCCCTTTTAAAGACGTATATATGTGCGTAATAAAAAGCAATATGAAACTGCAGCTCAAGTATTCCTTTATTTTCTTTTATTTGAAGAAAAAAATCTGCTCCAAAAAACGTTCTTTAAAATGGGGAAAAACAAATATTTAACCTCTATTAATATACCCTTATGAATATCATGGAGGGAGCATTTGTCTAACGAGGAAGCTTTAAGGGAAATATAAAAAGAAATTTATACTTAGAATAAAAAGGAGAAAGGTAAAATTCTTAGTGGGGGCACATAATGAGGAAAGAAGAATTGACGAAGTTGACACTCACAGGACATATCGAAAGACAGAGGGTCAAATAAATAATGGAGTCAATAACCTATTACAAGTTTGCGAAAGTTGATGACAAACAGGGTTTAGGACAGATATCAAAAATATAACCCTTAGTGAAAAATACAAATTCCTGAAAGGACACGACACACACAAAAAGAAAATGGAAAAGAAGATTTTGTCTCCATTGGATCTGTTCCTTTCTTGACAAGTTAAATACAGTATGATATTTTTAATCACAAAACGTAATGACATAATATAAATCCAGTCTATTGTTTCAAAACAGTCGTTCACACGCTTTCACCTGCACTCGTTGCCTCTGTTTAAACGTTATCTTCGATCAGCAAGCTTTGGTGAAACACCCTTATCAATATTCGATCGCAAAACCCAATCATATTAATGAAATACAGAATATAATGAAATTATAATAAAATAGAATTTAAGTTAAGAATATAATACAGGAAAAAATAAAACAATTCTCACACCAACAAATAAAAAAAAAACCATAATGAATCGTACAATAATACAATATGTATTGAGAGAAGAACAAAGAAATACAATTGAAAAAAAGGAAGAAAAACAATTGAGATGAAAAGAGAAAAAAAGAAAGAGAGAAATAGAAAGAAATAACTGATGATGTCTACTCTTTGCTAATGGTTATTATAAACCTGTTCTTAAAAGACAGACAAATGTGCAGTCTATTATATTCTTGGAAAGGAAGTCTCTGCTGAAGAGCTAACCAGGCTTTTATGGACTGAGTTTGTCTCGATATACTTTAGAAACAGCTAAATCTATTGTGTGAGCATTGAGAGGACATCTATCATTCAGTTGTAGTGTCTCAACTTCTTCGATAGTAGTTTCACTCGCCAGTAAGATCAAACATTCGGCGCAGACAACGGGGCGCCAGAGAACTGACAGGACGATCGAACGACTTATACCTGTGCATCTATAAGTACGTTGAATCTGTCCATATGTGTCAGAGTAGATAAAAGTGAGTGGAATTCTGACGTCTTTGTACGAATGAATGCGTCAAATCAATGTATGTTCAACAGTATAGCACTTAAACACTTGTATGTTTCTAGTGCGCATTGAGTATCTTTAAGAAACATTTAATAGCTGAGTGCGTGTATAGTATCATCTGAAATTTATTACTTGAGTATTTACATGTATTTCTATCATACTATGTATGCACATTCTGTTAAATGCATGCACGGTAGGTATCGTCATCATCGAAATCAACTTTATGATGATTATCATTGGTTTTATGTTTGGTGGGCTTCTAAGTTTAGTTTTTCGTGTCGTGGGCAAATTTCACCTGTTGAAGCTAATTGCTCTACTAGTTCGCTATCAAATTCCTGGAATTCAAATTTGGCTTGCAAACTAGACGTAACTGTCTATGACGCCGCTATGTTAAACTAGTTTGGTTTATTCTTACCAGGTCTGGTATATACGTGTTTTTCTAATAATTTATTTGTATGGTACTCTCATACTCCTAAGGTTGTAAGTACGTTTGACGTTTTTCACACTGACTAGCTAAAAGAATATAAGTTGTCCAGGAAGATTTATTTACGTTACTTAAATACGCCTGCTGAAACCGAAATATTTCAATGAAGACGATTATTTAAATCACAAGTGTAGAAATGATATTTGTGCTTCAGACGTGGTGAAATGTCACTTGAAGGTCAACCAAAGCGTGATCCATCTTCAAGAAGCCACAATGATGAAAAATTCACCACCTAATCAATCCCATATCGCCACAGGATCATTTATGAGATGACCGGAATTGTCTTGGATTTCAAAGCTGTGTTTATTAACAGAAAACATGAAAATAAATACTACATCAGGCCATCTGCGTATTCCTATATGGATTTTCGGTTTATATTAAGTATTATATCGGCAGCAGACATGTTTCTTTTGATTATCAAAAGTTAATGTCTAAGCCTCTTTTTGCATCTGATTTTAAATTACAGATCCTGTCCTACCTAAATCATCAAATGAGGTACTAAATGGGCATTATTTAAAAAAACAAATTCATGCGCTATTAATCAATAAAAAACGATATATTTATGCGCTGCACGATATGTCGAACTTCAATAATCGGATAGTCTACACGGAAGATTTTAAAATGTTAAAAATATTAATTGATATCAGTAAAAATATTTGTTACGACATCAAAATAGTATTTAGCATAAAGAAACGTGCTCATTTAAATGAAAGCAAATCATTAAGGCAATCGTTATATAACTTGAAAAGGAAACAGGACCTGTATGTTTAAACTGAATTTCAACAAATACACTGACAGCAATATAAAAACAATTAACAGGATATAGGTAGTAATGATGAACTTAAAAGTGATTAAACGGTATTTTATATGAATCTTCCTGCCGTCAGATAAAATGATGTTAGTAAATTAGTCTGAAAATATCACTAAATGATGGATGTAAAAATAGATATTACAAATATTTAAACAAACATTAGTTTAGAATTAAGAGGAGGAATTGTGAGGATTAAAAAGAATATTTACAGATATATTTATAGCAGAAAATCCCTGTACATGAAGCTATATTAAACATAATTATTCACATATTGATAAAAACATCTTTTGATCTAACATACAGAGTAAGTGAAAATAAAAAAAGAACATTCATTGGATTAATGGTTGCATTATCAAAGATATTCATTAATTTGAACGTCTATTTGTAATCAGATACACTTCAGATGTGAAATGGAACTCATATATAGGATCCATCCCTAAAGATGCTGGAAAGATGTTCGGTTCCTTATAGCGTAGCAAAAAGTACCAAGCCCAACCTAACTTGCTTAATTTAGAAGTTTAAGATTAGACCAAAAATGTATAATTGCTATCATATCTGAAGCTGTATGATCCTTTCTTACAATCCTCGACAGACTTCATAGACGTTTACGCATCCTTGTAGTTGATTAATTATTTTGCAAGCTAAAACCCCTTTGCGCATGAAACGACGTTGCAAGCATATCACTATTGCCAAGGAAATATTCGGAAAAACTATACAGCTGTAACATTTTGGTAGATATACCAATTGAAAATTTTACAGCTTAGATCCGCCGTGCCATGGCATAAATTACGTGCTAACTAATTAATTAACTGTCTAACTAAAATCGCCGAACAAGCAGAATTAAATTAATATGAAAATACAGAGGACTTGATCTTTACATCAAAAGGAAATGGAAGTTCATGCCATAAAGCATACTGGCGTTTGTGACAATACACACTGTAGAATTACAATCGATTGAAATCTGGAATAACATCTTGAATCTTCCAAGGTACTCAGTGATTATGATATAAGACTGTTACTACTGTACTCCAGCTTATTTATATAATTCAAGACACATGCAAAATATATCGTAAAGATGTAAGAATGGAAAATATATAAGAAAAATGGTGAAACGGATTTGTTTGAATATAATACCTATTTTAGAGATTCGTTTCTATCTACATACATAGATTTAATACCTCTTTATGTTTTTATATGTATATCTCACCGGATTTATATAAGCTATACAGCGAGACGATCCTAAAACAGATTCTAGAAAGCCTACCAGTAAGAATTCAATGGTGGACATAAGCTTAACGATATAAGATAAGAGGATGGCACTGTTGATGTCAATCACAGAATGGAAACTGACAGATGAGACAAGATAGTAATGGCGAGTATCAGCAGAAGAAACACCTCAAGGTATGCTGCATGTATTAGGGATGGCAAAATCAAACTAGTACAGATTTGTCAAATCTGCATATGGTAATTACAAACAGCGGGGAAATATGGCTGCCTTATAAGAATAGCGAAATTGTGCATTTCAACGTGGGGTAATAGTTAACAATGTGCTCAATCAATTACGACCGAGTAGTGAGTCCGGTCCTCACTGGATGCACCATACTGTCGGCTATGTACCATATTTAAGAAACGCTTGCTAAATCTCTAGGACACTTCGTCTTTGTGCCATATCGAATATACGCTCACCGTAGTAATAGCGGCATTTACGTATCACAATATTAATTTAATTAAGACTGAAGACATAGGAAAATCCTATTAGAAAAGAAGAAAGCATTCCAAAATTCTATATGAATTCTCTATTTGGTTACGTATATCCGTTCTTGTTTTCTGATATCCTGCAAAATATACACTATTTACATTATTCGGACTATTATCGTCATCTTTGTCGCCATATTTATTACAACGTTTCGGCCGTTGTACGCTCCGGCCTTCTTCAGTTGTTTGGAATGTCGAACTAAACCCTTTATTTCGCTCACTGGGGTAGATTGTTATAGTTCCATGTGCCAAGTCTAATGGATTTCAGTTATTAGTTATCTCCTGTTAATTCCCCTCTCCAAGTTCTCAACGGCCTTAACCAGGTCCTTGAGGACACCTTGCACAATGGATAAAGGTGTTAATTAGTTCCAGTGACAGGACCCAAAGAGTGTGAGTTCAATAGGGTCATCTCAGAAATATAGAAAAATCGTTTATGTTAGTTAATTTTCTGACATGTCAAAATCTATCGGATTATTTCCTGTCAGACTTTTTTGTATGAGGAAATTCGAACTTTCAACTCAATATTATCGACTGAACTGATTAGCTTCGTTTTGCCTTGTTCGATGTCGAGGCGATTTTCGCAATGGTAAAATTATATTCTCCTTGCAAGAAAGAGCCAACATTCATTTACCGAACATTCAACGTTATTAATTTTTGAAAACTCTAAAACTTTTACGTAAGAATACTAAAAGTTGTCCCACTTTCTCCATTGTCTTAACCGGTTATTGAACTCACATTCTTTGGGTCTTGTCACTGGATCTAACTAACGCCTTTATCCACTGTGCCATGTGTCCTTTTTTGAAGAATAATCTTTCATGCCATTTTTTTTTTGTTTGAAAATAAGTCTGTTCATTGTGGGAAACTGACATCGAACGTTATTTAAATTTTATTTCAAATTAGATACCCGTTTGCGATTTAATCAAAAAGGCAATGCTGTACATCTTCCCCTTGCTTTTAATCCAGGTCACAAAGCTGAAAATATTGCTCGATATAATTGTGTCGTGGACGGAGATGATATGTATCAAAAAATACAAACGGTGTGTGAAACAAATGAATAGCCACTTTGAGGCAATTCTGCTGAAAAAAGACATACAGTGCGGTTATTCAACATGACAATGCCCCCACCCAGGTCACTAATATGACCAAATATGCAATTAAATCTCTCGTTTTTGAAGTTCTACTACACCCACTATTTTCTACTTCAGACTATCATATTTTCGAACGCTTTCTAATAATTTGATGGTTCTTACATTCAACAGTTATGTGGAACATAAAACGTGTTTTGCTGAATTTTTCGAATCTAAACCTATCTTCGGGTCGTTGAAGAGTTAGTTGATCTTTAGCAGGGGATTGTTAACAATGAAAGGGAATACTTTTTTGGATGATCCATCAGTATTATTACTAAAATAATTTATAAAAACGAACGAATTTATGTAACGACCCAATAATATCAATTGAAATAGAAGCGATGGAGTTGTTTAATATAGATATTTGCACACCAATACTTTTAATTATTCTAAACAAGCAGAAAGGTAATTTCCATAAATAAAAAAGAGATAAAAATTCTTTTTATAAAGCAAGGGAAAAGCTAGCAGTTTCAGTTCACTCCAGTAGTGCATACCACAGATATCTAATATATTCTGGATTTTATACATTATATTTTTATTTGGAAACCATAGCTATGTTTCGAAAATGAAACACTGGTGGAAATATATATATGGACGAGGAAAATTACAGCTACCTCTTTTATAAAAAAAGGGCGATTAAACAAAAATATACCGGCGAGCAATCTTTCAATTTTGATAATCTGTGATTGCATTTTAAACAACAAAAAACATTTAATTTTTTTAAAGTTTTTATCCATTTATTGCTTTTTTTTTTTAACAATTCATGATTACTACCTATGCTTTTTTTTTCAAAATTTACCTTAATTGTCACTAAAAGCTTAAAAAATGATCAGATGTAAGCATTTATCCAGGGACGCATCTGTCTAGGGACGCAAATGCCAATGGAGGAATTGTCTGCTACGCAATTGTCCGTAGCACAAAAGTTCACTAGGCAACTGACCTAGAACTTGGGCAGTTCTAGCCCTGATATATCCATTAATATTCAATTTTCGATTTGATCTATCTCTTATAAAGTGTAAGCTAGATTATTTGATTATGTCAATCGTTGAAAGAACACGTTGTTAAAGAGTCAAAATCAATTTAGATGAAGCGATGGAATCTCATGAGGCACACGACATGAATGGTTCTGACCAATAAGACATTATTTATATAACTAACGATGGATTGAGATATGAGGCATTTTTAAAAAAATGTACTGAGTTATTTAGAGACACTGAAATTGAAGAAAATATTTCCTTAAACAATATTCACAATATATACAGACGTCCATGTACTAGAACAACGAGTCAAATGAGTACAGTTGCGGCCATATTTCCATTGCTAACGTTTTCCGAGTCAGCCCAGACATTTGCCAAGCTAATGGATAATGAAATGATGGAATAAGAATTTGTCATGTTCTCGATTCCTATACAAAAGAATTAAAAAAAAAAAGATCAGTCAAAAATGACTCACTTCTTGCTATGATAAATATCACTCCAAGATATATTGATATTCATTAAACATTGCCTCGCCTGGCTAAAGTTTTACCGAATGCACTGTCCACACTGCATCAATATCAATACACACGTAATAGTCTACTAAACTTTTAACTACAAAACAAAGAAGCCTTTAAGATTTAACAGATTGACCTGCGTGTCTCAATAGTCTGCCACAAGGCCAGCATAACGATGCACGTATTTACGCTCGAGCTTACTACTTTACTATTACAAATTAATGTTTAAGATTTTATTTTTGCATGTATGAGTGTAGATTGATGTCTTCCGAGATGAGATAGTAGACTGTCAGATCCATGTAGGATAGTTGAAATTAATTCAATTGTTAATATATATATATATATATATATATATATATATATATATATATATATATATATATATATATATATACCTATTCTAGATATCGAGGTCGGAATCTCTGCATTCTTTAGACGATTAATTTTCCCTTTGAAGTTGGGTATCAATAGATGGAGCCTGAAGCGTGCTTCCCATCGGCTCCAGAACACAGCCCAATAGGCATCGGGTTGGTTCCTGTTATGATCCAAAATAAAGAAAGTTAATTAAAACGATGCTCACAACACAATGATACTTAAAACGCGAAGCACATTTTTACCTTCAGTTCGCAACGTTGAAAATCTGACTTGCAGTTAAAAGAGACAGACACGTCTACAAAAAATATACCATATCCGATGGCAAAATCTGCTGGTGTCGCCAAGGGTGACAGTACCACATTAGCCACCGAAATTGTGCTACCGCCCCTGACTGGCGGCTGACGAGAGTATCGCAGATGCTTCCATATTTTACATATATATATATATATATATATATATATATATATATATCAAAATACTTTTACAATCTTTTAACATGTATAATAGTGAAGTAATTAAGAAGTGTTCCGTTTATCAATAGCAACATATTCATATGGTGAGCAGGTAGATATGATTTGCATATACGCGTGAATGCTAATGGACGCGAGGCTGCACGGCATATCGCTTTTTCAGACCTAATGCAGCCGAATCATTCAACATTTGCTGCTGTTTATCCTCGCGTTACTGAGACAGGTTCCAGGGCACCACGGACTATGGTATTTTGGATTCTATCATGGTTTGTGCATTTAACAGCGTCTAATGTATTCTTTAAACTTAATTAAACAATAATAACTCAAAAATGAAGAGTTTGTGGAAAAATGCTTATATGGAATGTTATCCTTCTTTAGTGTGAGCGACCCTCCACCAAAGTTTGGAAAAGCCGATTAATATAAAGACATTCTATCACATAATATGATCTAACATATTGATCATTTTATCTGAATATTCATCACAAGCCGGTTAATATAAAACGGTTTTATCATAATGTAGATAAAAATATTTTCTTCTAGGATAGAGTCGCAACGTTCAGTGTTAAATCAGTGAAAATAGATTTGATAAATTGCAAACAAATGCTTACTCAGTCAGAATTTGATCAGTATTTTACAGCTTAAATGATTTACATTGAAGAAGAAGACATCGAATCTGAAAAAGATCGAATTTGATCATTGAATCTTGAAGACACATAACTTCATACTTAATAATAATTTTAATATAGGATTCTAAGTGGAAATGGTAGCACCATAACTCAACCGCGCGTTGGAATATTAAAAGATACTTTCAAAAAACTAAGTAATTTTTAAGAAATAAAAATATTTCTTTAGAAACAAAGAAAAAATATCGAATTCCTACATGATATCAATATAAGTCAATGAACGCTGTACAATCTCTTCACAGAAATTAAATGGCAACAGAATGTTGGCTTTATAGAAGGATGTTTTGAATACTATTGAGGAAGCGCGTAAGCAATGAGGACATATAATGGAAAAGGGATGGAAACCTCTAGGCGGTGTAATGGTTAGCAAGCTGGTCTCGCTAGAACAATTACGACTGAGCATTGGGTTCGATCCTCACTGCGTACCCCCCGCTACTTTCGGCCATGTGCCTCATCTAAGCTACACTTGGAAAATCATTATAAAAGAAAGAGTTATTTTGCCTAGAATCAGAAACAGAGGTCTGAAATATCAGGGATACATAATGAGGAAAAAGGGATTGGATGATTAGATACTCACAAGGCATATCAAATTAAAGAGGGGCAGTGACGGGCAGAGAGCAATCTACCTGTTGTGCTTATATGAATGGATGGCAGATAGATGAATGGGAAGGAGAGTAATAAATAAAACTTACTAAGAGCTTAACGCGTGGGAGCTTGTGGAGAATCGTGATTGTCCAAATCCTCAAGGGACACTGTAACTAGAAGAGTAAGAAACGTGAAAGTTTAACTGCTCGTGGGATAATATGGCGAGTTCCTGGAAGGTTTTCGCCCCTTGTAAAACATCTGAAATTATTTAATTTTTTTTTTTCATAAGTTAACATGTGAATGGGCCGGTGTGATTTTCAGTGCCCTTTCCTTAGATATAGTAATGACTTCAACAGCGAAATATCTGGAATACCCATGAGACGATTTTTTTATATATATAAGAATGAAATACGTAAATTTAGCGAACAGCATACAAATAAACATATAAGTTTTAAATATGTCTGAGTGAGCCTGCGATAAATGCATTCTATTTCATCGGCAAATCAATGGTTGGCCGGAGAAATATGATCATGTTGGCTGAAATAGATAACATTAATTTTACAGTCACACTCACATTGCACAAAGATAGATAGGTGCGCCTGTATAGACAGAATAACAAACTTGCACACATACAATGAAAATCACACATATTCATGCAGATACATAGACGCACAGACAAAAAAATGTACATACACACGAACTTACACATGTAGACGCACAATACAAAAACGCATACATAAAAAAACTTTTTAAGCACAGATAAGATGACACTGAGAGACGCAAAAACTTAAACATGCGGATAGGTCAATACATATAGATGTGTTGCATATGCAAATTTGCAGTTTTACTGGCTCAGATTCATAATATTAAAACTTGTTGATGGTGTTAGTCGTA